>JAJOZX010011217.1:0-87500 GCA_023014485.1 Bathynomus jamesi
TGTGAAGTGATAAAAAATTACCCTATGCCAAATAATCAGCGTGAGTTACGTCGGTTTCTAGGTTGGTAAATTATTACCACAAGTTCATTAAAAACTGTGCCAGTGTTCTTGCTCCTCTACACGCTATGATCACACACAAACGCAAGGTAACGAAATTGGTATGGTGTAGCGATAGTTTACAGGCGTTCGACAATGCCAAAATGCTATCAATAGTGCATTGTCTCTGTCATTTCCTATCAGTGATGCCCCCCTAACTCTGACGGTCGATGCATCAGATGTGCGATCGGTGGAGTGTTGGAACAAACCATTAACGGTCAACAAGCACCCATCGCGTTTTACTCGAAAAAGCTGCAGCCAGCCCAAACGCGTTATAGTGCTTTCGGACGTGAACTTCTTGCTATTTACTTAACGTGAAGCATTTTCAACATTTCCTTGAAGGCCGAGAGTTTTGTGTTTTACCGACCACAAACCTTTGGTCACTGTCTTCAATAAAAAGCTGTAACCACTCTCCCAGAGTCATCAGGCAACTCGATTATATCTCGCAATTTACCACAGATATCCGCCACATCAAAGGTGTCTTGAACACTCAGCGGATGCACTTTCAAGAATAGAGATTACTTCTGTTACCCTCAGCTCTACACTGTGGAATGCTATTGCACAGGATCAAGATAAGGATACGGAACTACAAGACCTGCTCAGAGAAGACTCCACTCACTCACTTTCCCTCAAGAAAATGAGTATGCCAGGATTGTCTGTGCCCCTCTATTGCGACGTATCAACAGCTGCTATTCGCCCTTATGTCCCTCCATGTCACAGAAAAGCAGTCTTCACGGATCTTCATAAGCCCTCCCATCCTGGTATCCGTGCTTCGCAACACCTGGTTACCTCTCGCTTTGTTTGGCCCTCGATGCGGAAGGATGTCAAACATTGGACCAAAACGTGCCTTGCCTGCCAGCGTGCCAAAGTCCAAAGGCACACCAGGTCCCCCTTTGACGCATTTCCGCCCCATCCCAGCGATTTGAGGTAATTCATGTAGACATTGTTGGCCCTCTTCCAGTGATTCAAGGCCAACGTTATCTGCTCACCTGTCTCGACCGCTTTCCAGATGGCCTGAAGCCATCCCACTTCCTGATATCCAAGCGGACACTGTTGCAAGAGCCTTTCTTCATGGATGGGTATCAAGATTTGGATTGCCGACAAAAGTCATCACTGACCAAGGTCGCCAATTTGAGTCTTCGCTTTGGAAGAAGTTTACCAGCTTGTTGGGTACAGTACATGCGCATACCTGTGCGTATCATCCGCAAGCTAACGGCCTCGGCGAACGTCGAACTTCCATCGCCAGCTGAAGTCATCCCTTGTGTCACGAAGACTCCCATTGGATGGATAAGCTTCCACTCGTGTTGCTTGGTATTCGCTCTGCATTTAAGAGTGATCTGAAGACTACAGCGGCTGAACTAGTCTATGGAACAACACTGCGGCTACCAGGTGGCTACTTCACTGCAGGGGATAAGTCATGTGATCCTACGGAATTCGCTCAAACACTTTCCTCTCACATGCAGTCCCTTCAGCCTGTTCCCCCTCGATTGACTAGCCAACAGAACATCTTTGTTTCCCCAGCCCTCCAGTCTTGCACCCACGTTTTCGTTCGTGTACCTGTCCCAAAACGGCCTCTCCAATGTCCATATGACGGACCCTATGAAGTTCTCCGACGTACGCGCAAATCATTTCTCCTCCAGCGCGGTTCCAAGGTCGACAAGGTTTCTATCGATCGTCTTAAGCCTGCGTTTTTGGAATCAACCTTAAGTGAGGTACATGTAGCTACCAAAAAGGTCCGGGAAATCTGTGTCGTTCGGAACTCTTTGAACTTCCTCTCTGGTGGGGGAGTGTGTGTAGTGAATACTCTTATTTTAGTTTCAAGATAAATGTTAATTTTACCGTCTTGAATTTCGGAATAGTTATAAATTCATTTTAAATTAGTTACCCATCATAATTCAATTGTGAACCACATTAATACTAATTTTATGTATATTGTATTATTTTATTGTATGTAAACATAATTAATTATATATCACAATTGTCAGTTAATTATTTATATTCAAATATTTATTTTAATCTAATACCATGTCCATTTTACAAATAAATAATAGAAAACCAAGGGTTATTTTCCACCTTTGGTACTGTCGCAGTTTCGCCTAACGGACTCAATACGGCTAGTGAGATAATCACTGGTTGGCACTTAACTAGCGGCAGTGCTTATGGCTACATCATCCAGGTTAACCTATACCGGATAGATGCGCTACGGTCCCAAGCCGTAGCTTGCCTAGGCCGACGACGACGACGTAAACCAACATAAGTAATGGTAAATGACAAACACTAAGGTGTTTTCTTTTTCATGCTGTTAGCCCAACGTGGGCAACGGGTCACTCGCAAAGAGGCCCCCAAAATATAGCTTCCCTCAACAGCTATCTGCAAAGCAGATAGGATCCAGCTTTGGGACAGGATCTAAGGTTTAAAGCATCCCATCCCAACTATATTCAGAACCTCAGTATAAGCAAAAGACTTGTTGCATTCACGTCAGATTGAATACATCAAAGAAAAATCGGGTAACTATTGTATTTTTAGCCAAATACCAAAACTTAAACCTCACCTGGCAAAATTGAGCGTCCACTTTTCCCAGAAGAGTTCCTTGTTCCATGCATAGTCTGTGTGTGTCAAAAAACCATGAGTTCCTTGTTCCATGCACGGTCTATGTGTATTATTAAAGAACCTCAGGGGACCATTCTGAGTTCAATCCCATCATGAAACGGACATGTTATATGCCTTGAAAAGTGGACGCTCAATTTTGCCAGTTGAGGTTTAAGTTTTGGTTTTTGCTAAAAATACAATAGTTACCCCTTTTTCTTTGATGTATTCAATCTGATGTGAATGCAACGAGTCTTTTGCTTATATTGAGGTTCTGAATATTGTAGGCTAGTTGTAGCTGTAACCCCTAGATCCTGTCCCAAAGCTGGATCCTATCTGCTTTGCAGATAGCTGTTGAGGGAAGCTATATTTTGGGGGCCTCTTTGCGAGTGACCCGTTGCCCACGTTGGGCTAACAGCATGAAAAAGAAAACACCTTAGTGTTTGTCACTTACCATTACTTATTCGCACTATAGTGGATTTAATTTTCCCAGAAGAGTTCCTTGTTCCATGCATGGTCTGTGTGTATCATAAAAAACTCAGGGGACCATTCTGAGTTCATTTCCAATATATATATATATATATATATATATATATATATATATATATATATATATATATATAAAGGGTCATTCTTCAATTATTGTTTGACAGATGGAATGGCAAATCATAAAAAATAAAACGAAAAAAACACGAGAAGATTAATGGAAAGATTAGAGTATGTGCACAAAACAAGTGATATATATATTATAATATATATATATATATATAATATATATATATATATATATATATACACACACACACGGGTGGGCCAAAAAACTATTACCGTACCCAACTTTTGAAAAAAATATTTGGCTCACCCCGTATATTGATCTTACTGCTGAAGCCGTATGTTGTACCCATACTTTTTACTCTTTCAAACGCTGGCTTTGTATCTAGATTCAACGCCCCAGGAGTAGAGGTACAGGCTCACAACTGGAGGGAGGTATCAGAATATGGTGTTCAATTGAAAGGCGGTCAAAGTCAGCAACTGATACTTTCAGATGACAGTCAGTTTCTCCATAAATAATATTAATTTCCTAATTTTTACACAAAATAATTAATTTATTTCCTTTTTCATTTCAGACCATCATTCTGCTATAGTTGGTGAACAAGTTATAACATAATGAAATACTCTTTGGAAGATGAAGCGTTGATATTGAACCTGCGTAAGGAGAAACACTGGGGTGCAAAACGAATGAAGAAAGTTTCCAAATAAACGATAGACGATACCTGGACTTCAATATCTCAAAGAAAATCGATATCACAGGGTCGACCAAACGAAAAGAAGGCAGTGGAAGGCCAAAAACATCACGTACTGAGGAAAATATTGACACGGTTCATCCATGATATGCAGTCAAGAAGAACGGCCCAACACCCACAAGTCCGTTAGAGAAATTTAAAAAACTACTGGTATTTCTCGCTTTAGTGTTCGTCGTATAGTAAAAGATGATCTGGGTCTTAAATGTTTTAAAAGAGTCGAAGTTCATAAGCTCTCTGCATCAAATAAGCAAGAAAGAGTTGAAAAATGTCGTGCTCCGTTAGATCGATTCCCAGACAGAGAAGTGTCGAAAATATGGTTCAGCGACGAGAAAACCTTTACGGTTGCTTCAACAATAAACACACAAAATGATCGAGTTTATGGAAGACAGGACAAAAAATCTATCAGTCTAGATCGACTTTGCAGGGATCGTCCGCATTTTTCTCAAAAAGTCATGGTTTCCATCTTTATTTCAAAGTTAGGGAAGTCAGAGATTGTTTTTGTTGATCAAAATGCCAAAATCACTGCTGCTTATTACCAAGAAAAAATCCTTGATGCGGTACTGCCGTCGATAAGGGAGAAGTCAGGAAACAACTTTGTGATTCAGCAAGATGGTGCCACAAGCCATACAGCTCTCACAACTCGGAAGTATCTCGACCGAAATGTTTCGGATTATATTAAACCAGAATTTTGGCCGCCGAATAGCCCAGATCTAAACCCATGCGATTATGTTCTCTGGGGTGCTCTACAAGAATTGGTTTATAAAGGAAAGGAGATCAATTCTGTCGAAGATCTGAAGGAAAGTACTACTGCAGGCTACAGAAAGATATTACAACGATTCATAAATGCTGCACTAGATCAATGGCGGCAAGGTTGCAAGCGTGCATTGATAATGGAGGAGGGTACATTCTGCATAATCTTGGACTCAATTAGGTAACTGTATAAAAACAGCGAATTACAAAATAATGGTTAAAGTTAGCAAACATCCAACTTCACAACGAGATAGACCATGAAATTTTATACCGGACACACATATTGATTGTACAAATAACATTTGATAAACGTAAACTTACATTGTTCAAAATCAGGGTAATAGTTTTTTTTTGGCCCACCCTATATATCTATACTGTATATCTTCCACACGACCATCCCCTTACCTTCAACAATACACAACTCAATCCTTCCTCTTCTCTTAACATTCTTGGCGTTTCCTTTTCTCGTGATCTTTTCTGGAAAGATCACATATACTCTTTTTCAAAAGCAGCTTTTAAGAGATTAGGTGTACTGTACCGGCTCCGCAGTTTCTTCATACCCCTCTCAGTTGCTGTCTCTGTACAGGAGTTTTGTTCGCCCCTGTATGGAGTACGCTTCTCGTGTGTGGGGTGGCTCAACCCACACAGCTCTATTTGACCGGCTGGAATCAAAGGTTTTTCGTCTCATCAACTCCTCGCCTCTTACTGACTGTCTTCAATCCCTCTCTCTTTGTCGCAGTGTTCCTTCATTCTCTCTTTTTCTATCGATATTATAATGGACACTGCTCTTCTGAACACACTAACCTCTGCATTCCTTCTCCTTTAAGAAGAGCACGCAATACCAGACTCTGGACACATTCTCATTCCTTTTCTGCCCAACTCTCTAACGTAAGGGTTAATCGGTATTCTTAATCATTCATCTACTCAACCGGTCAACTCTGGAACAACCTTCGTCAATCCATCTTTCCCCCTGTCTATAACGTGCAATCTTTCAAACGCAGTGTGTCTAGGCATCTCGAAAACTTTGAATCTTGATTTTTGGCTCTTATTCTATCGGGGTGTCCAGAGGCACCTTTTCGGCATTTTCCCTTGGCCCCTCCTCCCTGCCTAAAAAATAAATAAATATATATACTGTATAGGATATATATATGTGTGTGTGTGTGTGTGTGTGTGTGTGTGTGCGCGCGCGCGCGCGCAATTTGAAAGAGGGAACAAAAGAAACTGAAGATCGACTTGAGGTTAGTTCAGGAAAATAAAGTACCACAATGAATCGAACCTTCTCTTACCACATTTACCCTTATCACCGTGTAAAATATTTAAAAATAAAACGGAAAGAAGAGAAATGATCCCATCCCCATTCTACCCCAGTAATGGGGACAAAAATAAAATTGAAACAAGAGTTGCTCGAAGGCAGAGAAAAAAATTAAAATGAGAATCTTAACCATCGATTCACACCAACCGTCCAATTATTCACTTACTCATGAAATGGAGTTTAGAATAAATTCGCAGAAAAATATTAAAAACTAAAGAAAAATTGGCCTACTGTTTTTTTTTTTTTTTAATTGCATTTTCCCCCCAAAAGAATATGATTTAAAATCAATAACCTATTAGTAATTTTGGGGCCTTTTCTCTTTTTCATCGAACTTACGGCGACCACATATTATCGGCATCAGCCTTAAGGTACTTTCTTTTATCTACAGTATGTAATTACGTGAAGAAAGCCTACATTGAAACGAGTAAAGGAGGAAAACCTATTGTCTCTAAACTTCACCCGTATTAAACCTGCGTATGAGCCTTTGCCCGAACGCATGTATTGTTGTATGTCTCGTGTACGATGTAAATGTGCGTTTGTACGTTAAATTAAGTTTAAGATCAAAGGTTTTCAAACTCCAAGATAAAAGCAAAAATAATTTGAATCGCTGCCCATCATATTTTTTTAACAAAAGTGTTCAACAAAGTGATTCTCCTTTTGATAAATGTAGGTGATTCTTACGTTTCTTTGCACGCTGATTACGTAAATGAAAACAGATGTTTTCTATCACCCAAAGTTTTTGAGGGATTTGTAATTTAAAACCCTTTGAGATCGAGATAGCATTCCTCAGTTCAGCATCATAATACGAGATTTATTGTATCATTTATTTTGTATAAAATCTTTATATTATGCATATTATTATTTATATGTTTATATATAATATGCATATATGGATCTTTTCAGTTTTCTGAACTGTAAAAATTTTTAAATAAAAATACATTTTTCATGTGTAGTTTTATCGGCTAATTTAAAAAATTTTGTTTTTTGATTTTGGAGAAACAAAAAAAAAATTAAAATAATTTGCGTTCGAAGTACTAATCAAAGCGTAGCGTATATGAATATATAGTTTTAACGAAAATATCACGAATAAACCTAACCAATTGTCAAGGGCGGACGGTTGACCTAACTGGGCATTCAATTAACCTAACTGGGTATTTAATTAACCTAACTGGGTATTTAATTAACCTAACTGGGTATTTAATTAACCTAACTGGGTATTTAATTAACCTAACTGGGTATTTAATTAACCTAACTGGGTATTTAATTAACCTAACCAGTTGGTTAATTTTAATGTTATATATACACTGCATATCGCAGGGATGGGAAACTGATAAATTTTTAAGTTCAGTTTTCGATTTCAGTTTAAGTTTGCAAAAATATCGATTTCAGTTTCAATTCAAGTTTTATATTTTTCGGTTCGATTCAATTTAAATTTCGATTCCAGTTTTTTTTTCAGATTTCTTTACGAATTTCTTTGTACTATTTATATTATTTTTTGGGGGGTACCCTATTGACAAATTCAGATTTAATTTTATATTTGTATTCGATTTCTGTTTTTCAAAAAGAGAATTTGCTTTAGTAACTATCTTTACTTTTGTAGGATTAAACGTGTAAGCACCTCTAGCCAACTGAATCAGCACGAAACACTTATTTTTTACTTATTCGCTTCATTTCTTTCACAAAGTTTTATTTAACAAAAAACTTTAAATTCGAAATGATTTATTAAAATTTTAAAGCACACGACACGTATAAAATATATAAATAATAGTATTAGAAAGGGGGAATAAAACAATTAAATGCACCTCTCTTTAGTATATACAAAATACAAATACCTCGTAAACTCGCGTCTTAAAATTAGACCGAACGATTAAAATAGTCAATGTTTTCGGGCAACAAATTGTTTCTTTGAGGACTTAAAATCAACCTGAAAAGAGAGAAAAGCCGTTCCACATCGAATTAAAGGATAAATGGATATTTTAAATCCATACAAATGTTAAGTCGCAAAAAAAGGAAAATAATTCACGTTATTTGTATTTTTTTGCAATCCAAAAGCTCCTCAAAACAAACGCAAAACTGTTATTTTTAATCTATTCGAACTAGTACAGTTCCCGCCGCTTCGCTGACGGTTAGACAGGCTAAACTACAAAAAAAGAACAGCCGTGAAAATTTTGAGCTTCACATTGTGTCAACATTTCTGAATCTGGTATCTCCCAAAACCTCCTCACCCCCATTCATACAACTTGGGGGCTAACCCCCTCCCCCATTACCCCCACCCTTCCCCCATTGCTAAACTACATAAAAGAACACAGTCATGAAAATCTTGAGCTTCACATTGCCGCCCGTAATACAATTTCTGAATTTTTTTTACAATTTCTGAAAGTGTGACGGACGGACGGACACAGACAGACAGACAGACAGACAGACAGACAGACAGACAGACAGACAGCTCTCTTATTATAATATATAGATATAATATAGATTCAGATTTCAGTTTTTGATTGTTTTTCAATTTCAGTTCGAATTTCGATTTTAGTTGTCAGAATTTTTTCCAGTTCGAGTTTTTTTCGATTTCAGTTCATAAAATAATATTGGTTTTATCAGTTTATCGATTCCAATTCGATTCAGTTTCCCATCCCTGATATATATATATATATATATATATATATATAATATATTATATATAAATATATATATATAATATGAAAAATTATTTCACGAAAGTGACACGTGAAAAATATTATGATGAATAAACCACGAAGGAAAAAGAAACACAAAGGGGTGCTCAAGCGCTTTCGTCTAATGACATCCTCAGGAACACTGGAGTGAAAGGACAGATCAGGGCAATATATAGGTTACAAAAATAAACAAACATACATACATATTCATATATATATACATATATATATATATATATACATATACATATATATAGTAAGCATAGAAAAAATTGTGGGAGGAGCAAACATTTATATGGAAGATTGACACTTATAGCACTTCAGCCGACATTCAATATAAATTCAAAAGGCTTGTTTATGAAACAGGTCACAAAAGAATAAAGAAATAAAAATAAATATAAATATAAATTGAGAAAAAATTAATTACAAAATAGTGTCTTAGTGATATATATATGATAGCCTAAAAAACTATAAAGAAATAAACCAGCAAATAAAAACCACAAATATATATACATACATATATATATATATAATATGCACTTTGGCCGACCTTCAATATAAATTCAAATGGCTTGTTTATGGAACAGGTCACAAAAGAATAAAGAAATAAAAATAATTATAAATATAAAAAGTGCCATAGTGATATATATGTCCCAGCCAAAAAAAATAAAGAAATAAACCAATAAAAAAAAAAAAAAAAAATTTAAAAATAATAATAATAAATTAAAAGATAAATTTTAAGAGAGGCACACCAATTTATAAGGGAAAAATTACCACAGGTTTTTTAGTTATTGTCTGAATCATGCATATTATAGTCACAAACGAATAAAAAAAGTACAAGTAAATATAAATTGGAAAACAAAATGATGCCTAGATGATATATAAGAACCATAAAAATATATACAACATATATACGGTATATATACGAAATATAAACGCAATATATACAGAATATATATATATATATATATGCATAAGGGAAAAATTACCCAAGATTTGTTTTTATAATTATTGTCTGAAAAAACGGTAGGTCGCAAACGAATAAAGAAATAAAAATAAATATAAATTGAAAAAATTACAAATAATACATCTACACATGTATAACCGCATAACCAAATATATATATACATATACACACATATATACAAACGCGCACACACACACACACATATATATATACACATACAAACTTGACCTTCGCGAAATGAGAAATCATCACGCAGAACATTTGTGAGGTGTAAGGTAAGGTACATACACATATATATACACATACATACAAACATACATATACACACATACATACATACATATACACACATATACATACACACACACATTTAACTGCAATGACCACAAACATACTCACATACACATACATACATACACATACACGCATACAGCAAAAATTGAAAAATAAAATTGTAAGAAACCTACAGATTTATAAGGAAAAAAAAAAAAAGAAGCAAATTTTTACCAAAGATTTAACAACCTGCCCTTTTTGTTTAAATCCATTCTGAAAGAATTCAGAGCAACGGGATCGAGTTGAAACAGACCTTTACTCATGTTAAGGTTATTTGTAAGTTGAATTATAGCCGACTCAAGAATATTTTATTAACAATGTTGCTAGAGTGAAACAAAACTGAAACATTATTCCATCAATACAAGGGGATAACTCTGACAAATGGACAAAAAGGGCACTGGACAACTGTCCCGTTCTAACGGAATATTGATGCTGTTTTACACGCGTTTGCAATCCTTTCCCGTCTGACCTATGTAAAAGGAATCACATTGCTTACAACCAATTTTAGATAATGCCTAAATTATTGGTAGGGCTATTTTTTACTATGATGTTTTTCACAATATTGTTATATGAAAAACTACACTGATATCCAAAAGTTTAAGTACATTAGCAATGCCTAAGAAGCCCGGGAAAAATGGAAGTACTAAAATATTCTTTGACAAGGTGCGAGTGTTATTATTCACACGATAGAAGGTTCGTTTAGCCTTATTAAGACAAGATTCCATGAACGCAGATGGGTAACACAACTCACTTCCAATACCGTTGATATTTTCCAATTCGGCATCGATGTATTCCGGACTTGCGATCCTAAGAGCGCGGAGAAACATTGAGGAAAATATGGCCTTTTTAATAGGGGGGTCATGTCCAGAGTAAAAGTGTACGTAGGACAAATTGTTCGTGGTTTATTCATCACATATATATATATATATATATATATATATATATATAATATAATATAATGCTTATTACTTTTATTCACGCGATGCATGCCATTCCTTAAAATGCTCAAGCAAGCAAGCTGACATGGATAAACAATTTCAACAACCTTCATCGGATGAACTTCATTTAATTTCTTAGTCAGAATTAAATGATCTTGTCAGAAAGTTGAATCTATTTAAAAATCAGGCCAAGCTCTTAGGTTCTAAATTAAAACGTTGGAATCTCTTACAAAAGACTAAAAATATCATCATTTCGTAAGCATCACACACACTTCACATCATTTTTCTCGATGGAAAGTGATTTAGTGTATTATAATGTGAACGCTCTCATGGAGGCACTTGGTCGAGAGCACAATCCTAAGGAATGGAGGCTTTTTGTCGACTCAAAGTTGAGTTTGAAAGCTGTACTATTGCACAACGGTAATATCTATCCTTCGGTTCCGATTGCACATAAAGTTCATATGAATTAATCATATGACTATGCAATTACTTTTGAAATATATTGACTATGAGTATGATAAACACTCCTGGCATATCTGTGGTGATCTGAAAGTTATTGCAATTCTCCTCGGTTTACAGTTAGGATACACAAAGTTCTCTTGTTTCTTCTGTGAGTGGGACAGCCGAGCTAAGAGTAGCCACTTCTATAAAGTTTGGTTCCCCACAGAAAAATGTTGTCCATCAACCCCTAGTAGATCCAGCAAAAGTTTTCTTATCGCCTCTCCATATCAAACTTGGTTTGATGAAAAATTTTGTGAAAACCATGAATAAAGACGGACCTGGATTTCTATATCTAAAACGGAAGTTCCCGAGAATCAAATAAGGCATTTTTGTGGGCCCACAGATCAGAGAAGTGATGAAAGACACTGCATTTGATGAGTCTTTGAATGAGGTTGAAAGAACAGCATGGAAAGCTTTTAAAGTGAATACGAATTTCCTCGCAGCGTCAAATCAGAAAATTATGTTTCCCTGGTGAAGCAAATGCTAAGTCAGGGGTGGGGAAACCCTCGCCCGCGGGCGAAATTTCGCCCACGAGCTAATTTCAATTCGCCCGCTTAGGTATTTATTATTTACTAAAAATTATTTATTTACAGCCAGCAAAATAGCTTTTAAAATACATCTTATATACAGCGTGTCCCAAAGAAATGTATACCCACTTTGTTCGATAATACCAGCTATGAGGATAATAAATATATTACTTTTTACGTTTTTTAATAAGAATTTTTCTCCTGAATCTAAATGTAATTATTTTTATTAAAAATTGAAAAACAAAAAAGTTACAGATGTTTAAATTATAATTATTATTTTCGAGACTTCATGTGCGATATTTTCTAATATTTTTGCACGTATACGAGATAAGTTTGAAACCGACGGCACTGTGCAAAACTTACAAAACAACGTTCTGGAAGACGTCGAACATCTTAGATAAAGTGTCTTTAACCATGGAATTTGTAAATTTTTTGAATTAACTAATAATTACAACATTTATGCTTCAATATCAACACTAACACATAAGTATCCGTCAAAACAGTCGGTTAAAATATTAGAAAATATCGCACATGAAGTCTCGAAAATAATAATTATAATTTAAACATCTGTAACATTTTGTTCTTCAATTTTTATAAAATAATTACATATTTAGATTCAGAGAAAATTCTTTATTAAAAAACATAAAAAGTAATATATTTATTATCCTCATAGCTGGTATTATCGAACAAAGTGGGTATACATTTCTTTGGGACTAGTGATGTTAAAAAACGTTTTTTTTTATGTCCATGTTGTTTTTTTTGTCGTTTTTATTGTTTTTATTTTTTTTTGTTTTTTTTAATAATTAATATAGATATTGCCAATTTAATTATAAGGTATACTTTTGCAATGATATATATTATAAAAATAAATAAATAAATAAATAATAAAATAGGCCATATGGTACCAGTATAGAATGTCCTTTTCAGCCTATTTACAGAAAAAAACTGGCCACTTTCTTGCACTAAAAGTCTTGTATCTTGAGATCCGTTAAACTTGCGAGAACACTGGCTGGGAGCTGACTGCCCATTGTCCAACCTTTCCAGGACTCTCCCATCCATGCCTCGGATTTTGAATCTCCCACTTAACTATCCTTTAGACCCGCGATGACATATTTTCCCCCTGAGACCATCCATAATCCATATATATACACACATACACCCATATACATATATACATAAATACTTATATACACATATTTATATCTATTATATACCCCATACACACGCATACATCCAGAATTCCAGATACATACGCACACATACTCACATATATACCTACACAAACTCATACACCTCTATTTCGCCCTTTCATTACCTCCGAGATCATTTAGCACATACAGTAATATCCATACAGCCAAAAGAAACCGATTAAGCACAGACAGAGCAGCAAAGCTAGTATTTATATCCCAAAATGCAAAATTCCAAGAAAGTGAAGTAAAACATGGTGCTACATTGGCTTCGTCAACATCCAAATCTGCAATAAGTACCAGTACCTGTGATATTGAAACTATATGCTCTAATCAATTTAGTGATAATGATTCTTCAATGGAAATAAATCAGATAATGAAAGTTAAACAGCATTAGGTTAACACAAAGGTTAAAGAAAGAGATGAATATTTTTCTTTTTTTTCTATTTGGAATATATATATATATATATATACACACACACTGGTATTCTTGCCAATCACAATTATATATATTGTTTTATACCAGTATTATGTATTTTTTTATATATATTATACCAGCACCTGTGATATTGAAACGAGCATATATGCTCTACCCAATATAGTGATGATTCTTCCATGGAAATGAAGGTTAAACAACATTAGGTTAACAAAAAGGTTCAAAAAAAGGTGAATATTTTTTTTTCTTATCTGGAATATACAGGGTGGGCGGAAAGCAGCTCCCTATTTTGGATTGGTAAAAAAATACGTATATTATTCATTTATTTCAGAAAAAATAATATGAAAAGGTAGGCATACATGGTAGGTTTTCTCTAAAATTCAATGTGGGCTCCAACTCTTTCCCCCAGCTTCTGGAGCCGCCCAGGAATGGCGTCCACTGAATTTAGCAGGAACTCCGGCGGGATGGAGGACATGACTTCCCGAATTCGGTCCTCCAGTTCTTCCAATGTCCTCGGTTTGGTGCGGTAGACTTCTTCCTTTACCACCCCCAAAAAAGAAGTCGCACGGTTACCGCTGAAAAACGGCAGAATCGGTTCAGTGTAACGGTGTGGTGTGGTATGACCTCAGATCAGGTTGTGGGCCCGTTCCTTCTGCGCAACACCATGAATGCTGAGCGGTACCTTGCTATGTTGCGAAACGAGGTCTGGCCGTTGTCAGCACATGGGAGAACATCGACGATCTGATATTTATGCAAGATGGCGCCCCTCCGCACTTCGCTCTTGTTGTCCGTGAGTGGCTGGATGCCCACTTCCCTGGGCGTTGGATGGGTCGTCGTGGTCCACATCAATGGCCAGCCAGGAGCCCCGACTTGACACCGTGCGACTTCTTTCTTTGGGGGTGGTAAAGGAAGAAGTCTACCGCACCAAACCGAGGACATTGGAAGAACTGGAGGACCGAATTCGGGAAGTCATGTCCTCCATCCCGCCGGAGTTCCTGCTAAAGTCAGTGGACGCCATTCCTGGGCGGCTCCAGAAGCTGGTGGAAAGAGTTGGAGCCCACATTGAATTTTAGAGAAAACCTACCATGTATGCCTACCTTTTCATATTATTTCTTCTAAAATAAATGGATAATATACGTATTTTTTTACCAATCCAAAATAGGGAGCTACTTTCCGCCCACCCTGTATATACTGGTACTCTTGCCAATCACAATTATGTATATTGTTTGAAACGAGGAAGACTGTTTTATGTTCTAGTTAAAAAATATATATACATATAAAAATGAGGGTTTGTTTTTCCTTTCTATTATATACTTTTTGCGTGATTCAGTTTTTCTAAAAGATGACTATATATACTAGGTATAATCGTATAAGCATGGTAGTATAGTAAATTATAGGTAATACTAATATACTTATTAGATTAAAGGAAGAAAAATATGGAATAAGTTTAAAACAATAAAAAACAAAAAAAACAAAAAAAACAGACTATCTTCGTTTTAAACAAAAAAAACGACAAAAAAACAGAAAAAACGACACAATAAAAAACGACTCATCACTATTTGGGACACGCTGTATATAAGCTTAAAATTTGCCAGACGCCAGCGGAGGTGTTTATGTTATCGATTTTCGCCCTTGGTACTGAAAAGTTTCCCCACCCCTGTGCTAAGTGCTTACCAAGCCATGGGGTGTAACATGTCTTTGAAAATGCAATTCCTGCACTCCCACCTGGACGACTTCCTATCAAACCTGGGCACTCTCAGCAATGAGCATGGTGAAAGATTTCATCAGGATATATCAACCATGGAAAAGCTTTACCAAGGAAGATATAGCCCCAGTATGTTGGCCGACACTTATAAGAGAAGCTCCTAGTACTAGTTAAAGCGAAAATCAGCTGCAGAAACATTTTAGGTAAGGTACTTTTCTTTTTGTAGGATTAAATATACCAAAAATGTAAGAAAATATGTCAATTTTCATTTGCAATTCCTTCGAAATTGGTTGGTGATAGAAAAAGTCTCTTTTCAAATTCGTAATTAGTGTAAAAGGTACATTGGAATCACACAAATTTATTCGAAGGATGAAAAAAGTTATCTTCTGTTGCTCATTGTAATTGCATGGTAATTTTTAAATAGAATTTTAGGTATGTATTCTTTTAATGATCTTTCCTCTCACGAATATATATGGCCGGATTTTCACAATTATCTGCCTGGATTAGCCATGTTATCCATATAGGCCCGTACGGCAGTGATATATATGAGCTTCTATGAGCATAGAAAATAAAAAGGTGGGAACAGGCTTTTAATAACCTATACTGTACACGAAAGAATTACAGTAATCTAATGATGGAGGAATTAAAAAAAAAATCAGAACTAAATACAAAACAAGTGAAGAATAAATTACATCATTAATTAGTTTAATAAAATTTTTGCAAAACCTGACTTTGATTTCTTTCAGTTTCATTGAAGAAAGAAAAAAAAATCAAAGTAAAAACTCTATGGTAACTGGAAACCATATTTCATTAAATTAACAAATTCTGTTGACAATTTTTGCTTATGTTAAACAAAATTATATTTTTAAAGTCTAATTCCTTTTAAAAAATGCGTACAAACTACGCTTTAAAACAATTTACGCTTTAAAACAATTTACGCTTTAAAACAATTTACGCTTTAAAACAATTTAATGAATAGTGGATACCGGTCTTACACACTCAACACATGTTTGAATACCCTACAAAACCATAACATTTTCAAATATTCAATTCTGTACTGCGACATTTACCCAATCTAGAAAACCTAATAAATTTAACCAAACCTTACCTATATCAGTGTAATCTAACTTAATCTGTCCTAACCTTAATTACAGTATCCACAAAAAGTTTCGGGCACCCCATGTTTTAGTGGTGAACATGGTCGTGGTGGACTGTACTTTCTTCCCCATGAATGGGGAACGTTACAAAGCCGTCCTTGATGAATATTTGTTGTTTTATTACCTCAATGGAACTTAATTTTTTATGCAGGAGTGCCCAGTGCCACAGGGGAAAAATTGTTATGACATGGTTAAGGGACAATAATAGTGACCTGCTACAATGGCCTGGCAATCCTTCGGACTTAAACCCAGTTCAAAATTGCCGGAACCAAATGAAAATCAAGCTTTCAACACGCAACACCTCATCTGTTCCAAGGCTAGAGGAGTTGATTAAGCGGATCTGGGTGAAGGATATTGACCTACAATACTTCAAAAACTCGCAGATTCAATGCCAGAGACACTCCAGAATGACATTAAAGCAGAAGGACAGATGACCAAATATTAAATGGTATTTATATAATATTTATTTAGAGTATATCCTCTTTTCTCCATGAAAAGAAAGTAAATACTAAGCCCTTGTGGTTTACTTCTAGAGTAGGGGATATTATAAGGAGTAGAGATAGGGCTTATAGGCCACATAAGTGCGATAAAGACAATTTGTGGTTACAAAACAACTACATCTCTCTAAGGCGTAAAGCGAAAAGCGTAATAAAAAAGTCCAACCGTGATTTTGAAATTTCCATAGCTCGTGACAGCAAAGAAAACCCCAAGCGATTCTTTCAATACGTCAATAATAGGGATCCAGTAAAGTGTCTTGGGGCCGTTGAAAAATTGTGACGGAGAGCTAGTTTCTGAAACAAGCAAATGGCTACCCTGCTAAACGAATTTTTTACGTCAGTTTTTACAACAGAAGATGTAACGAAATATCCCTACGGTCATAGATATAATACCTTTTGACAATAGTAATACTTTAGATAATATTATGGTTAGTGAAAGGGAAGTAATGCGCTATATTGCTAAAATGAAAATGTGTAAATCGCCGGGGCCGGATTCCATATAACTAAGAATTAAAAAAGCATTGTCGTGCCGCTAACAAAGATTTTTAATGCGTCTATTTCTGAGGGGTGCGTACCAGATAATTTCAAGTTAGCAAATGTAACACCTATTTTCAAGAAAGGCGATAAATGTGCAGCGGGAAATTAAAGGCCAATCAGTTTAACGTCTGTTGTAGGTAAGCTACTGGAATCAATAATTAGGGATCGTATAGTCGAACACTTAGAATTGCATAACTTGATTAGAAATACGCAGCACGGTTTTAGGTGAAACAAATCTTGCTTAACTAATCTTTTAGAATTTTTGCAAAGCGTGGTTGAAGTTTACGATAGTCATCGGGCGGTAGATGTAGTGTATTTAGATTTTCAAAAAGCGTTTGACACCGTACCGCACAAAAGATTCATTGAAAAAACTAAGGCTCATGGACTCAGGGGTGTAGTAATAAATTGGAGTGGTTGCGAGGTAGGAAACAGAGGGTGGTCGTTGATGGAGCGGAGTCTTGGGCTAATTTAGCGAGCGGCGTTCCTTAGGGTTCTGTATTGGGTTCCTTGCTTTTTCTTATATATATTAACGATTTAGATGTCGGCCTAGTCAGTACAGTTTCAAAGTTTGCGGATGACACGAAGTTGGTTGGGCAATTAATGATGAAGATAGAGGTAAAATCCAGGAAGATCTGAATAAAATCGTTGATTGGTCAGTCGCATGGCAAATGAGATTTAATGTCGATAAGTGCAAAATTTTACATATAGGTTCGCGTAACCGTAATTTTTCGTATAGCATGTCAGGGAATGAGTTGGCAAGCGTAGAACAGGAAAATGATTTAGGAGTTATCGTCAATGGTGATTTAAAAGTGGCAAAACAAAGTACAGCAGCAGTCACTAAGGCGAACAAGGTGCTAAGTTTTATAGCTCGGAATTTTGAGTACAAATCGCGCGATATTATTGTTCCTCTTTATAAATCGTTAGTTAGACCCCATTTGGGGTACGCGATCCAATTTTGGAATCCGCATATGCGAAAAGATATAGATAAAACCGAAAGAGTTCAAAGACGAGTAACTAAGATGATTCCGTCGCTTAGGTCGAAGTCGTACGAGGATAGGCTTAAGGAGTTAAAATTGACTACACTCGAGACTAGGAGGCTAAGGGGTGATCTAATCCAGGTTTTTAAAATTATGAATGAGTTCGATAACAGAGACAGAGATAGCTTTTTCGAGCTATCACAATATAATAGAACTAGAAATAACGGGTGAGAGTTGACAAGTAGAAGGTTCGAGACAGCAGTTGCCAAAAACGTTTTTACGCATAGAATAGTAAATAGCTGGAATAGTTTGCCGGTAGAAGAAATTAATAGCACGTCTATAAACACGTTTAAAATTCGATTAGACGCATATGTTGATAGATTGGGTATAGTTTAAGGTAGTAAAATTAAGGTTTTTATGGTTTGAAACCCACGTAAGGACACCACGGAGGACATGCGCAATACACAACTGCAACCACAGTTAGGTAGACCAGCCATGAGTGGATCCTAGGGTCTTTGTTTGTCTGAAACATTATAAAAGATTGCATTTATAAATCTAAACCACCACTACACTGCTAATGTTGTGATACGCATGTTCTTGTCGCGACAAGAACATTGTGTGTGTAAAATCAAGGTTGTCGCGATTCCGTAGTGAAGACAAGAAAAAACACAAATGTGCGCATCTCCGCATAAGCGCGGTACCAACTTTTTAAAATCCATATATCTAAAAAACTAATTAACCAAACCTATTTTAACTTAACCTTAATGCCATCGAATCGAGAAGTTTCGGACGCAGTTCGACTCACATTGTCCCGCCTGTCACTAAAGACTGAGTATTTTAAATTTTCATTTTATAATTACTTAACAGCGACACTGCAAACTGATTTACTCTACCTCCTTATCCTTTTATACCCCTAAAATGACTTCCGTTTAAGACTGTTTTACCAGTACGCATAGCACCAAATAGCTAGGGAAATATCTGTAAAAAATGAGAACTTTGCCGCAACTGTGGTCAAAAGAATCCGAGATTAAGATCAACCAAGGTTTCATGGTCAAATGCCAAAAATACCTCTAGATCGGCTCTCCAAACGTCTAGAAAGCTGGTTCTGGTGTCAAAATGATCTTTGTAATAAACTAAAGGCACCTTGTAGGACATGTGCAACCCCTCAGGTCACATACGCGGTCATATTATCAATCAGGTGACCACTGTGTTTGTTTTCTCTAAAAGTAGCATAAACTATGCCGTGTGACCTACCATATCAAACGTCTCGATAAGATACAGTGGTGAATTTTAAAGATTTTATTTCTACTTTTTGTCTTCTTTTAATTATCCGCTCTTCTACTGCTTTACACGTTTTCACTGTGCTTTATAAACGGGTTACATGGCCGCCATTGGAATTTCCAACTAACAAAACAAGGTAGGAGGGAAAAAAGACTTCGTTATTTTCTGATTTCTATTTATGTCGAAACGAGTAACAAGAAAGGGGAAAGCGAGTGCGGAGTCACCATTTTTAACTTAATCGTGGAGAGAAGTACTTTAAATTAAGTTTAAAATCACATATTAGAAACGAAGACAACCTAATTGGGACAAACCACGCCCAAGACTGACGTTTGGGCATTCTTTGGGCCTCAGAGCATTTCGAGTGTTGTCTAATAGTATTTTATACTTCAAACAATTTCATTCTATGTAACTTAATTTCATATAAAACATTACTAAATTTCTTATTAAACATTATATTTTTTATTAAAAAAACAATACACGACACTCGGAAATTTCATTTTACGTTTCTTAATTTCGTACAAAACATTATTAAATTTCTTATTAAACATTATTATTCTTTATTAAAAACCAATACACGATAAAGACAAAGATAATTATGATACTTGTGACGACCTGAACTGTGACCTTGACCTAAGAGCAAGTGATCATTCCACGTCAGTTTGCATGACCTATCGACATGTATTCTAATTTCTTATACTCGTTCTCCCTTCTTTTCATATTCTAAATTGAATTGAATTGAACCGCGGGCTTTGTTTTCTTTGTAAGGGGCCCTCTCGAGACAATTTTTTGTGCTCACTGAATCGTGTTTCAAGGGGAGCCGAGAAAGCTTATGCGACTGTGATCTCAAGAATAAAGGAATTCAAAAGCGTGAGGACCTGCCGAAATACATTCTATGTGATGCTAAGAAGCTAACCCCGGTGTATTGCGTGGGCAGCGAAGCCAAATAGCACAAACTATGCTATGATAAAATCTCCGCCCAGTCCTTCCAGAGGGCTCAAGCCAAATTTCGTCAAACATCAACATCCCAAGATGGCCCCATACCATCAACATTCCAAGTTTTCACCCCCATCGTCACTGTGCCTAGGACCTCCGGGAGGCTGAGTAACCAATCGAACGTAAAAATGTGTATAATTTGTGGGACATCATGCGAGAGCCCCCATCGCGTGTCGATCACAGCCGTAGATGCCAACATTAGAATAGGAATTCAGGTCCTCCAAAACTTCGATATCATGGCCAGGCTGCCTCATGGAAGTGATCTCATGGCAGCACATGCCCTGTACCATTTCAATTGCCTGTCTGCTTTCAACAACCGAGTACGGAGCAAGCAACGGGATGCTTCGCGTGAGTCAAAAGATCAAAGTGGAGAGGCCTTTTTCAGGCTCTTGAGGAACTCTACGGGGAAATGAGTTGGGAAGTTGGTGAGGGGAGTGTCTGAAACACTGAAACAACGGGGTTGTGAGGAAGCTTATGTCCATCACACTCGACTGAAAGAATCGATCATTGGTCGTTTTCCAGAGCTGAAAGAGGAGGGTGATGGGAAGACTGTGATCTTCGTGTTTCCCGATACAATGAATGAAATCATAAAGTTGGCCAATGTAGGGACTACGGGAAGCGATTCTTGGATCCTAGCAAAGGTTGTTTAAAATAAAAAAAACAATTGGCAACAGGAGCTCTGGTGGTGGTGGTCGAGGATGAGTCTGTTGACGATAATGCCAGCTTGTGACATGCCAGCGTGTGATGCCAGCAATGAAATTATTAAAAAAAAAAATTAGACTAACACGAACGTAGATGTAGCTCGTAGCGTAAACTAACCCACTTTTTTTTTTTCTTTTTCTTATCCTCTCCTTACTTGCATGTCTGTAGTCTGCATGGTATGACAGTGAGTTAAGACTGTGTTTGCATGGTTTGTAAGCGTTCTTATTTTACTTTTCATCTTTCACCCCTTTCCTATTCTCGTCGACTATTTTTCCAACTTGTAGGCAGTGGCCGGCGGATGATGATGGGAGTCTTTTTCTCTTTTTCTGAATGAATGTTAACCGACGAATGATAGGTGTTGCTACTTACTTAACCCCCTACGCTTTCCTTTCTCTCGGGCTAACTTTAGAGTGGATCTTAGGGTCTTTGTTAGCCTTAGCTTCTGTAGATCTGTAGATCCTGGTCCTTCAATGGGGAGTTTGAGGACGGAAGCCAGGAAAATCAATCCCTCCAGCACAAAAATTCTTCCTCCGAATGACCCTTGAAAGATCGTGAGCAAGGACCAAGTGAGGAGGTTCATGTCGAAAGCTGCCTGCCAAAGTTATACACGTTTGTACGTCACCTGGATGTTCTTGTCACAAGGGCTGCCATACCATCCATGCTTCCAGTCACCGTCCCGAAAAATCCATCCCCCTTCGAAAAGGCTTTCAAAGAAAAACAAGAATGGGTAGGTCACGTTATACATTCCCGAACAAGGATCCTGCAAGGAAGTGTCATGGCCAGGATATCACGTCGCAGAGTTGAAGACTGTAGATTATGCGGCCACCTCCTCGTGGTGAGTTCTGGGTGATTTGAATTATCATAAGTTATTGAGCTTTTGAAATTCAAATCTGCGAAGCGCTGCAAAAACTATGGGGAGCCAGGTATTATAATAACTATGCACTAAATGGCATACTCAAAGAGAATGATTTTAGGCATGGCATTTCAATCTAGAATTATTTTATCATATATAAATATTTTGAGCCAAATTTACTCAGAGTAAACATTCTAGAAGGAAATTTGTATCACAATCATTATTTTAGACATACAGGTCATCCTTGCCCTCGCGCTTTCTGGAATATGACTGAAATGTCACATTAAGCGAATGGTGAAATTCAACAAAATTATTTGTATTTCTAAAACTTTAAACCGTGTGCATATCTTAAATTTAATAATAGGAGGATAATTTTTTAGCACATTGATACTTTCCACAATATGCATCTTTCCCACACCCAGGCATTTTGAAAATAAAAAAAATTTTCCCTCCACCCAAATATAGAGGGTAGTGAAAGAAAGCTTCCAGCGAGCAAGGCTGTTCTTCCATTGTTGTACGAGAAGGTAAACTCTGCTCCAATAATCAAACACGGGCTGGAGAAACAAATGGAAGATATCCAACACGTCACTCCTAGGCAAATCCCAGTGCTTGCTATAAACAACTGTTCGCTCTATCAAAGTACTTACAGTGGACGTATCCTTCCCTCGGAGAGAACCTGGTGCTCATGCTTGGCGGCATGCACAAAGAAATGGCAATGTTGTCGGCAATCTGGGACGTTCTTAAATGGTCTGACTGGATCACGGCATTGATACAGGCTGGCGAAGTTGGCCCTGGAGTTGCTCAGGGGATGCTTCGGGGCAGTCGACTGACAAAGGCCTGTTACTGCCATCAGATCACGGTTGTTGCTCTCTGGAAGCTCTGGAAGAGAATCCAGAGTTCATGGACGATGAGGGAGCTTGGCTATCAGCAATAAAAGAGAAGTCGTCAACATTCTACTTCTAAACTCTCGTGATGCAGATGGAGGTACTTCTGCTCTTTGTCCGATCACATAGCGAGGGAGGCTTCGAACTGTACATCGGGGCTTTGGAACAGTTCATGCCGTTCTTCTTCAGCTTGGATCACACGCAATAGGCCCGTTGGGCAAGTGTCCACGTCCGAAACATGCTGACTCTCCCGGAAGCAACCAGAGACGAATTTCTTGAGAACAAGAATTGGGTAACCCAAAAAACCATTGCAAAATCCTCCCAATCGACCAGTGCCACGAACTAAATAACAAGGATATCAAAGAGGTAGGCAGGATCATCGGGCTCACTGCAAACCCCAAGGCCATGGAGAGGTGGCTCATGTTTGGACCGACACTGACTGAAGACTCCACCAAGTTCAAGGGAGAAGGCCTTGGGGATCCACAAGGCGAAGAGACCCTAAATCATCATGAAGAGAAAACCGCACAGATCATCTCGTGGGACGTACAGGTACAGGTATAAAATGATACCCTGGGATTGTATTCACGGAAATAAAGAATAGATAAATTATAGGGTCTGTCAATATTGTGTCTGTCAGGCATAGTTGTTGGGTATAACTCATTCTTCTTCCTCCGCCTTTTCACCCCCCTTCCTCTTCCACGTCGTCATCATCATCATCAGCTGATGTGTTGTATGGATTCAGGCAAATAGAATTACTGCAGGAACAAGCTCCTGTGCATTGTAATTTAATGGCTCGGCATGAGTTGTTGCAAATGTCTTAGTTACATTTGAGGTGTGTTATGTGCTCCTTGGACACTAAATAATCCACACAAAGCTCAGGTTTTAGAGTGCCTTGACCAAAAATGAAGAAAATTAGTATTTTTACCATCACTATCTCTCCAATGATACCTTACATGCCATACTTTCGACAAAGTTTAAAATTTGCACTTAATATTTGGATTAATATATATTCCGGAAACTAACTACCAATGAACCTTGAGGTATAGTAATGTAAATATTAATAATAAAGCTACTATTACAAGCGAGTCAGAGCTAAAATTTAACGTTTTATCCAGATTGTCCTGGGCATTTTACTTGTTAGATGCTGTTTATATTATGTATCTGTTAGTGTAGGGCGAAAAAAGTGGTCATTTCTGCGGTACCACCCCCATCATTTAACCTTGCTTGTTAGGAGGTACAAAAGAAGAATTGAAAATGACAACAAGCATAAATGGTCTTCCTAAGGTCCATCACGTTAATTATAGCCTGCTGTTGCTAGTAACAAGTGGGTCCCCCTAAAGTGATTTTGAAGCCACTTTCTGGATTCTGCCACCAGACTATAGCCATTGCAGGATAATGTTAATTTTCAATAGTTTTTTGTTTGGATAATAATGTCTATTGTGATGGAATAATGTACACTTAAGATTGATGTAAAATTTTATTGTATAAGTTCTTAATCGTTTATAATATCTTAACTGTTTTAACTTCATTTTATCATGTTTGTTCGTTTGTAAATTTACTTAATGGTTATCACCGGCTTAAAGTTTAACACATTACGCCTTTAATTTTATCTGTTATTGTAGCTTTGTAGATGGAAATCTGTTTTCAACAACAAAGAAAGATATCTGGGTTTTCTTTTCCTGAAGTTAAGATTCCCCAAGAACAAGCCTCTGAGCGATATATATAAGAGAAATACTTATAACACAAGATTTCTAAGTTAGTTTTGCCTCTGTGTGTGTGTGTGTGTGTGTGTGTGTGTGTGTGTGTGTGTGTGTGTATTTTGAATATGATGATAGGCATTAGCCTCCTTTCTGGTACGAGGATCCTGCGGGAAGACATCTTTTCATCAACGGATTTTGAAAATTGATGTGACAAGTGACTATCTTCAAATTACGATACCGAGAAAGGAAAGAGGAGAGACGAGGAAGGAAAAATGTCGCTGAAAATCAATACATGGACTACATATTACTAATCACGGCTTTAAATATTACTAAAATGTTTCGTATGAAACTAGATTTTGAAAAAAATCCCGTTCTTAAAAGGGTTTCATCCAGGCTCCATCGGTTGCTTACTTCCCGCTTTCCCCATTGGCATTCGCAGAAAGAAAATGAGATCCGGAAATGAATAGGAGAGGAATGAATGAAACGAATCCAAACAAACCTAACTTGAGCTAAAGGGAATGAGATTGACGAACCGTACGATGAGAATTGGAATAATTCTATTTGAGGAAAAACCTGTTTGAATTTCTCATTTTGGGATTTCTCCTTTTCAGGAAAGAATGACATGTCACTGGCCTAAAATGGGAACAGATAAGCCCCCTTCCCCACAGTATCTTTAAAGGGATGGGCGGGATAAGTATCTAATATAATATTGCAGTTTTATCTTTCTGGATTGATTTGGTTTTCATGCATCAACTTTATCCAGTGTTATTTTCCCTTCCTCGCTGCCATCTTTGTAATCTGTGTTCGAGTTTGTTCGTATTTCTGAAGCAGAGAGTCCAATAACGAAGCATTCATGCGTCTAACAGGGACATAGAATGAACGGGGATTATAAAAAGTGTCTGTATGCAAACAGTTCTACGTAAGTTTCGAGTGAGAGTCTAATAACTCGAGCGAGATGTCTAATACATGCTAATTATCTATATTCACAGACCTAAGTAGAACATACAACAGAGGCGTAAGCCCTGATATAAATAAATAAATAGTTTGCAAAAAAGATAAGAAACGTAGATAAACACCAACGGAAGAACGGACACTAGATAAAACTTATCTCCAAAGGAGGAAAATAAAATTTGGAAAGACCATAAAATAGAAAATAAAAATCGAATATAGAGCTGGATTACGCGCGAAACAGAGGTTTATGACGTATGGCATATAAAAATTAAATCACTGACAAATATAATTCTGCTGACTCGCTTTTCACATCCTCTCAATGAAAACCGCTCGAACGTGAATATATATATAAATATATATATATAAATATATGTATAATATATATATATATATTAGATATAAAGTAAAAACAAACTCCAGACGTCTTTTCAAAATGTTTGAAGGTCAACCACAGATTAACTCGTAACCAGGACTGTGTCACTTCCATAAAATCTAATTTGCTTAGCAACATCCGTTGATAAGAACTTTTATACAACACTGTCGAGTTATTTGCGATGAACCCTAAGTTATTAGTACAAAAGGTGTATATAACAAATTTCAGTTCTATATGAATTAATGATTAACCGTTTTCTAGAAATGTCCACAGCAACGTCTGGTTGCTAGGCAACCTCTTTAGTGTTCTATCTGTTTATTGTTTTGTAATCTGTAGTAAAACTTTTCATTTTAAATGCATGTTCAAAACTGCGATAGTACAAAACTCCAACTCTCCAAGGTTATACTCGTAACTATTTAAATTCAACACATTTTTCGTATCTTACAAAATGTAACATTTCTATTTGCAT
The DNA here is from genome assembly GCA_023014485.1 of Bathynomus jamesi. Taxonomy (NCBI): domain Eukaryota; kingdom Metazoa; phylum Arthropoda; class Malacostraca; order Isopoda; family Cirolanidae; genus Bathynomus; species Bathynomus jamesi. The sequence continues at coordinate 26,692 of JAJOZX010011217.1, forward strand.
ACTTCTGAAACTATAGCAAAATATAGTATTCTATACATTAGACTAGGGCTATTGAACTAACGTCCCGCTGTCCGCATGCGGAAGTTGTAAGCAAATTATTTAATTTTATATTTGTTTTGCCTTAAAAGAGAGATTGTACTGTTCCTAAGGAATGAAGTTAAATCTGATACTTCTGAGCTGGATAATGAGCTGCAAAATCCCAAATCCTGTTCTTCAGCCTATCGCTACGGTACACTTAGACTGCCATCAGGTGCAGACTTGTGTGCAGCGGAATTCATCAGTCTACTGGACTCCGCCATTATTCTAATTCTGTTTCGATAACCTTTGCATCACTGAATAGTCACTTTGTATTCATGACGAATTGTTTATGGACAACTGCCCATCCATAGAATATTTTTGCATGCTGTTCTCTACGTAGAGTAGACATTCAGCCCACTAGACACACTTGTCGAAACACCTGTACGCTAATTAACTTCCTGGTGATGATGAGGCTATACGTCCGATCTTTCCTCATCACATGTTTCACCGCTCGCCGCCATGTTTTGTCATAATTTTTAGTCTGCTTTATCTGGCCTCCACACTAACATGTTCCACACTCTTCTACTTTCGTATAATATTTCCCCACAGTTGACTTGGGTACTCTGCAGACATGGGCAGTAAATACTTTAGATGTATTTAAATAATAAATACATCACTTGAAAATAAAAATAATTAAATACTAAATAAAATTCAGGTTTTCAGAAAGTATTTAAATACTAAATACATTACCCCTAAAATCACTAACATCAGCTTAGAGTCAAATAAAATTGATAAGTCGCAGAAGTAGACGCTGCAATTGTTTTGTGACACAGAAGACAGTGTCTTCACTTTACTATCATCTTTGGAAGTTATTCAGAAATATTTTCCATCAAAAAGTGAGTGCAGGTGTGATTCGCTATTTTTATTTTCACTTCCACCATCAACAACTTCTATTTTACCACCTTCTTTTCCACCACTTCCACTTGCTGCAGCCATGTTACAAATGTTGTCCTCATCTAATATGATCAATAGGCTAAGGCTAATTGCACAGTTGGCGCTGAACTTTACACAACTACATATGACGATACCTCAGGATAGACTGCCAGCTGCCGCACTGCATCTGTAAGTCTGTGACAATTGCCACTAGAGCAGGCTGGAAGTTCCATTTTTCAAGGTGCTTCCAGAAAGTTCCAGCCTGCTGAGCCTGGAACTTTCTGGAAGCACAGGCACCTTGAAAAATGTTTTACTGTGTTCTGTGGTACCAGTTAAATACTGGGTGGTTAGTACTGTACAGCCTCGCAAAATTGAACAGTTCACAAAAAAGTATTAAAAATGTATTTAAAAACAGGTATTTACACACTAAATACTTTTCGAAAGTATTTAAATACTAATTAAATATACTCTCCAAAAGGTATTTATAAATACATGTATTTAAGTAATATTTAAATATGTATTTAAGTACAGTAGTTTCAAATACATTACTGCTCATGTCTGGTACTCTGAAATCCCGGCAATCTTATACGCAGTCATAGTTATAACATACAGTAGATATAACATTCAGCTATTTTTGCCACGTTCAAACTCCACCAGTTCTGATCCACGCACCATTTATTATAAATACTGACAACAAAAGGTAGCAGACTAGATTACTATGTCTTTGGACTATAGTGCCTCCCTCTACAGAGCACTTTATATCTGGAACATTCAGGTATTGGCAGAGAGAAGTTTGTCTTCATACTTTTGGTAGTACAGTAGACGTCGGATTTAGTGTCCCCGGATATTGTGTCTCAAAACTAGGAAACCGTTACTTTTACATGGTAATTGCTATGGATAGTGTCTCTCTCATTACGCTTATAGTGTCTCTTTTCAGCTAGTATAGTCTACTTGGCAGCTCTAATTTACATTTGTATTTGTGATGCCGTGCTGTTTACAGGCTTACTAGATGGCCATGGAAGGAAAATGTTTTGTTTTAATGTAAAATGAATATAGTTTTGATGTTTCAGTTGAATTGTAGAAAATTTTAATGAGAAATTGCATAATAAAGGTGTTTATGTTGTAAATATATTGATAAACAGTACATATTCACTATTTTTAACCTTGCAACCCTCGAGACACCAAACTGTGGATATAGTGTCTCATCGGATATAGTGTCCTTTTGGCTTGGCACCGAGTGGGACACTATAAAGGCGTCTACTGTATATGTTAATCCTAGAAAGCTAACGTGGACCATGCAATAAAAATACATGTTTTTCCGGAAATGATGTCTTTTATTGTAAACAAGTCAATTTTCATTATTTAGAAACAATAAATTGTTTAATTCAACCTATAAATGTAAGTTTCCTTATGGGATTACGTAGAACCGACACTAGTCACTATGTACGCGGTCCCACAATGGTCTTCTAGGGTTAAAAACTTAAATTGGGCATTAAAATTTGATTTACGAAACTTTTCATCTAACCCAAGAGTCGAATTTTAACCTCAAGTTCTCCCACTGCTCCCGTAAGCAACTCCCCACCCCAACTCATCTTTAATCCCTCCCGTTACTCTTAAGCCCCGCCCCTCCCAAAATGGGCAAACTTTTCTATAATGTGTTTTGAAGTTATGGTAATAATTCTTCGCAGCTTCCTTCTAAATGTCCATGCCTGAAAATTATTGTAATACACTATATTTTGGATTTACATTTGCCTAACCTTAAAACAATAACGTTTATTGTCGTTCTTGCTGCTTTTTTTTTTCTTTTCTGTTACAATGTTTGTTTATACGTTTGTTTAAATTTGTATCTAAATGAAAACAAAGTTAGATCTGGTTACATAAAGGGAATTGAACTGTCATTAAAGGTTTATTTGAAAGCGCCTTTTTCGTGTTCAAGTTAAAACAGTTATTTGTGTGTGTGTATATATATAATATATATATATATAACCTTTGGTTAGCTTCCGCCCGAATTGTTCATTCTGACCAAGGTCAAGCTTTTCACTCCACCTTAGACCTACAGTTTAACGTGCAATCCGAACCACGCCCCATCAGCAGCCCAGCGTCGTAACCACTAGGCCTCCTAGGGTACCCATTTATCTATCAACCACTTTCTTTATTGTGTAAGAAGGATGAACAGGTGGGTTTTGCTGTGCGCCGGCTGCCGTCGGGTCTCGAACCCGGGGCCGATAGATTCGTAGTCAGCGACGCTAACCACTACACCACCGCACGCAAAATATATATATATATATATATATATATATATATATATATTATATATAGATGTGTGTGTGTAAAAATTAGGACAATTCCTTATTACCAAAGACTCCGTGACAAAAAGTCACGAGTCATGGTATCGAGGAATTTTAAAATTTTCTCTTCCTTTACGTTTCAAAAAGTTCAAATGTGTAAACTGTATTGAAATTTGTTTATAAATTAACGGTGTTGAGTTCGAACATTTATTATACCCCTTCTTAATAAAATAATATAATTGATATTGATCCTGGCTTTCGCCACACCCTGTACAATCAGTCAAGATGACCAGGAACTAGCACAGCGCTGAAGCCAGACAAACGCGGCCCAGTGCAGCGACTCCTGGATTGTTATTATTAACCATCGGGAGTCGCCAGTGTCCGGAGGTCAGTGGGTAACATCGTTTCCCTATAAGCTTAGTGAAACCACTGAGGTCGGGGGTTTGAACCGCGATGGTGGTGGTAATAGCAATACGGGAGTTAGAGCAATGAAGCGCATTAATTGGCCTAAGATCTGTGCCAGTAGTAGTATAACATGCATCAATCCTGAGTCGAGGGGGTGAGGGGTGAGAGGTCGGAGGACGGCGCCCCTCAGTGTCCATGTACGGAGAAGGTGATGGAAAACGAGGGAAAAGGCTTGAGGAGAAATGGTAAACGTCGACGACAATGAAAGAGGGTAATTAGTAAACGGGCAAAAAACTACTACTCGTTATCAACACAAGTATATTGACCTAAAAAAGGTATATTATCAGTTCAATTGATCTAGAAGGGTCATTAAGTTTGACAAGTGATGAATTGACCGCATGAAATTTGATCTTCAAAAGGAAGATCGGGAAGTATATTTATATCGTTGCTCCTAAGTTACTTCTCACTATTATTTCTGCCATTATTTATTATAATTATTATTATTACTTGGGGATAATATATAGATATTATATATATATATATTATATATATATATATATATATATATATATATAGAAACCACTTTTCAGGAAGACAAATTTTTATTTCTTAACACCAATACAATTTTGGCTCCTAGCGAGCCCTTGTCAATTGGTAATTACCAATTAACAAGGGCTCGCGAGAAGCCGAAACTGTATTGGTGTTAAGAAATAAAAATTACTTCTTCCTGAAAAGTGGTTTCCTTCTTCATACTTCGTCATACTGTATATATATATATACATGGCCGTAACTACCTATGAGGTCACCGAGGTCCGGACCTCGGTAATTATTTCCTAAAAAAAAAAAAAAAAAAAAGACAACCGTTCTCCGTGTATGAAACGCATATTACCGCTTTTCTTTTGAAAAGAGGGAGCGTCGAGCGTTTTGTGTTTAGTGTTTAGTGTTTAGTGTTTAGTGTTTAGCTTGGGTTGTGTTTGTAGATGTCATTTTGGTCTGAATTTTGCTCGTCCCGCCGCGCTCGAAAAAAATCTGGACCTCACTAATTTCTAAACCCTAGTTACGGCCCTGTATATATATATATATATATATACACTAAAATCACAAAATAACACGATCTTATTAATAAGCAAACAACCACAGGGAAAAGGAACACAAAGTCACGAAAGCGCTCGGACTTTGTGTTTCCTTTTCCCTGTGGTTGTTTGCTTATATATATTTAATATATATAATTATTAAAAACGATAATTGTGTAAAAAGTAGATAAAATAAATAAAATAAAGTTGATAAAAAAAACTAAAAACCCTTGAAACTTTGAGAAAACTTACTCTCTTCATTCAGGTGTGAAGCCTAAAACTGATAATAAAAGTAAAAATTTGAAAGATAAATGTTAAAAACGTCAGGCTTCAGGCAGCTCAAACCTGTGTAAAATGCACCGAAAAGAGGGAGATTTTAAAAGCCAAACGTTGGTCATAAGATCGAGTGAGAAAGCTCCATGATTTATATTAAAATTATTTTTTGTAATAAAGGAGTTATTATTATTAAAGTTCAAGAATAACAGCGTTATTAACATCAATGTTATGTTCGCTATTTAAATGATGTCTATGAAGCGCCGAATTTTCGTCAGCCGTGTTTAAACTATACCGACGTTGATATAAACATCTTTTGAAATCAATAGTTCGGCCAATATAGCTCTTGGAACAACCTGTACATGGTATCTTATATACTCCAGCATCAAAAGAAGGGCCAGATAATTGATCTTTGTTTTTCAAGAAATTCCAAGTGGAACAAGAAATTTATGATATCAGATTAAGTTGAGGAGGAACGACGTCCCGCAGTGGCTGTACATTTAAAAGGGAGCAGCAGAGCATCCCAAAAATTCTTATTTTAACAGTATTATAAAAATTTTATCATAAAATTATACAGTAAAACTATAAATAGCCAGTGATGAAACAAGATTACTTTGTACATTGGTTAATGGATATCTCAGGAAGAGCAGTTCGAATCCAATAAGGATATTTAAAGTAATTTTTATTTGTTTACTTATATGTAATAATAATAATAATAATAATAGTGAGGAGGGCCAGAAACCAGTACAGCTCTCAAGCCAATTAATACGGCTTTTGTTCTAACTCTTGTTTTATTATTAATACTAGTAGCATCAGTGGGATTCGAAACCCCCGACCTCGGTGGATTTACTTCGCTTATAGGGAAACGGTGCTACCCACTGAGCTACGGACGATGGCTTTTGTATAGACAGTGCGCTTCAAAAAAAATTTACCACTTATATTGCTCTAATATGTCACTGTTACCACTTACAGTTTGTGCGTTGGTTTTTTTTTCAAGTATTTGTGTGTTTATTTGCTCGTTTTTTAATAATTTTTTTTTCAGGGATTGTGTGAATAATTGATGAATGAACCCCATTCACTGGAAATAGTTACAAGGTTTACATTAGAGGAACGCAGATTTCTGCGTTCCTCTAATGTAAACCTTATAGCCATTTCCATTGAATGGAGTTCATTCATTAATCACACACAATCCCTGACAAAAATGACTATTATTATTATAAAACAAGCAAATAAACACACAAATAGGTACTCCCCCCACCCCACCCAAATAAAATAAAGTGGTAGCATTTCTTTAGAGCACCCTGTATGTGTAAAACTGAATATATGAATATATAGTAGAACTTAAGTTAGAGTTAAATGAAGATATTTTAATATAAAAATAAAATTTGGGGGATTCAATTAGGGGGTGTTAAATTTGAACTTGACTATAGTTCCAAAATGATTATAATTTATGTTTAATTTAAACAGTGTTTAAGCTTTAATCAAATGAATACTTGGCCAAAATTTTAAACTAAAATAACTTTTTAACCCTTTCATTGCCACGTTATGGTAGGGTATGCGGGTATGGCGTGGCAGGCACGGATTTATGGGTTTACGGGTTTGGCGGTGAAATGGTTAAACACAAAGAAAATTTTAGTTTTATACATATATATATGACGTAACAAAAGTACTTACTCATAGGATATTTATGTAACTAAATTGTCCGAATTGCACACCAGAAATTTGTTTGCACGTATGAATTCAAGTAAATATGTCCGATCCAACAGTGAAGAATACATTCTTACTAACTTTGATGCATCCCTCGTGAATTCTGAAGTGATCAATGGTCGTGATGAGTAAACCATTGACTTGAGATGCTCCCAATCTGAGCATTTAATTCAATAAAATAAACATCCTATGAGTATGGACTGTGTGTGTCCGTATTCTGTGTGTGTGTGTGTGTGTGTGTCCGTATTCTCTGTGTGTGTGTGTGTGTGTGTCCGTATTCTCTGTGTGTGTGTGTGTGTCCGTATTCTGTGTGTGTGTGTGTGTGTGTCCGTATTCTCTGTGTGTGTGTGTCCGTATTCTCTGTGTGTGTGTGTCCGTATTCTCTGTGTGTGTGTGTGTGTGTGTGTCCGTATTCTCTGTGTGTGTGTGTGTCCGTATTCTCTGTGTGTGTGTGTGTGTCCGTATTCTCTGTGTGTGTGTGTGTGTCCGTATTCTCTGTGTGTGTGTGTGTGTCCGTATTCTCTGTGTGTGTGTGTGTGTCCGTATTCTCTTGTGTGTGTGTGTGTCCGTATTCTCTGTGTGTGTGTGTGTGTCCGTATTCTCTGTGTGTGTGTGTGTGTGTGTCCGTATTCTCTGTGTGTGTGTGTGTGTCCGTATTCTGTGTGTGTGTGTGTGTGTGTCCGTATTCTCTGTGTGTGTGTGTCCGTATTTCTGTGTGTGTGTGTCCGTATTCTCTGTGTGTGTGTGTGTGTGTCCGTATTCTCTGTGTGTGTGTGTGTCCGTATTCTCTGTGGTGTGTGTGTGTCCGTATTCTCTGTGTGTGTGTGTGTGTCCGTATTCTCTGGTGTGTGTGTGTGTGTCCGTATTCTCTGTGTGTGTGTGTGTGTCCGTATTCTCTGTGTGTGTGTGTGTGTCCGTATTCTCTGTGTGTGTGTGTGTGTCCGTATTCTCTGTGTGTGTGTGTGTGTCCGTATTCTGTGTGTGTGTGTGTGTGTGTCCGTATTCTGTGTGTGTGTGTGTGTGTCCGTATTCTGTGTGTGTGTGTGTGTGTCCGTATTCTGTGTGTGTGTGTGTGTGTGTCCGTATTCTGTGTGTGTGTGTGTGTCCGTATTCTGTGTGTGTGTGTGTGTGTCCGTATTCTCTGTGTGTGTGTGTGTGTGTGTCCGTATTCTCTGTGTGTGTGTGTGTCCGTATTCTCTGTGTGTGTGTGTGTCCGTATTCTCTGTGTGTGTGTGTGTGTCCGTATTCTGTGTGTGTGTGTGTCCGTATTCTCTGTGTGTGTGTGTGTGTGTCCGTATTCTGTGTGTGTGTGTGTGTGTGTGTGTCCGTATTCTGTGTGTGTGTGTGTGTGTGTGTCCGTATTCTGTGGTGTGTGTGTGTGTGTGTGTCCGTATTCTGTGTGTGTGTGTGTGTCCGTATTCTGTGTGTGTGTGTGTGTGTCCGTATTCTCTGTGTGTGTGTGTGTCCGTATTCTCTGTGTGTGTGTGTGTCCGTATTCTCTGTGTGTGTGTGTGTCCGTATTCTCTGTGTGTGTGTGTCCGTATTCTCTGTGTGTGTGTGTCCGTATTCTCTGTGTGTGTGTGTGTGTGTCCGTATTCTCTGTGTGTGTGTGTGTCCGTATTCTCTGTGTGTGTGTGTGTCCGTATTCTCTGTGTGTGTGTGTGTGTGTGTCCGTATTCTCTGTGTGTGTGTGTGTGTCCGTATTCTCTGTGTGTGTGTGTGTGTCCGTATTCTCTGTGTGTGTGTGTGTGTCCGTATTCTCTGTGTGTGTCCGTATTCTCTGTGTGTGTCCGTATTCTCTGTGTGTGTGTGTGTGTCCGTATTCTCTGTGTGTGTGTGTGTGTCCGTATTCTGTGTGTGTGTGTGTGTGTCCGTATTCTGTGTGTGTGTGTGTGTCCGTATTCTGTGTGTGTGTGTGTGTGTCCGTATTCTGTGTGTGTGTGTGTCCGTATTCTGTGTGTGTGTGTGTCCGTATTCTGTGTGTGTCCGTCTGTTCATTATGTATTTGAAATGAACGAAAGCAGTTGCCAAAAGAAAGATAAAATAGTTCTACAGACTGATGAAATTTCGCCAATCTGTGGATAACTCGGATGAAAAGTTGTACTTCAAAAAGCGACTGTCTGATGGAAGGATTTTTTAACTGATGGAAATACTGTACGGCCCTCTGTGGATGTTGTTCCCGATTAAAATATAAAAATAACTCGCATCTAATAAAACACTGGAAATGAAGATGGGCTGAAAAGGAATTTAACTGATATTTCCTCCAGAAGATGGCGCGACACTTTTAAATATTTTGTTTCTCTATCAATCAACTAGTATTATAGCTGAAAACCAAGTACAACTACTGTACTAATTTCAATTAATAGCGTTTATAATCCGCATTCTCCGTTAAATTGTCAGTATATCGATGTACAGGATGAGTCAAAAGTCTCCATACATAGGCAAAATGGTCACTTTATTATGCAATCACTCGTAAGTCACAAAATATGCTCTATGTGGGCACCATTACACTGAATGCACATACGGATGCGTTCCTCCCAGTCATGGCAAACGCGCGTTAACACGTCTGGTGTTATGCGTGCACACGCATCACGAATGCGTTCCTTTAAGTTTAGGTGGTCCGTGTTTTGTATTTTCACCTGGTACACCATGGCCTTCAAGTGCCACTCCACGGGACAACGGCGGCCAATCCAGACCCGGAAACTGCTGATCCAGCCACTGGCGCACGCAGATACCGTAATGGGGTGGCGCCCCGTCTTGCTGAAAGTACGCTGGAAATCCCCCGTCCTCGTTCAGCAGGGACGGCATTACTGTCTTGCAGCATGTTTAGATACATTTCGGCATTCAGATTGGTATCAATGAAAAAAGGGCCAACAATTGTGTTGCCCTTTAACCCGCACCACACCATCAACGCCTTGCGTCTTTGAGGGACTCATCCATGCGGGTTGTCATCACTCCAGTAACGTACGTTTTGACGAGTAACCTCTTCATGAACATAAAAGTTGGCTTCATCTGAAAACAGGATGCCAGCCGAGAACTCCGTGTCTTCGTCCACTTTTGTTCTTGCCCATTCACAGAATTCCAGCCACTTGTCAGGGTCGTCTTCGCTACGATACTTGCAACATTTGCATTTTGTATGGATGCCATCTGTGCTCTTTCATAATGCGGACGATACTCCTTTGGCTGACACCGCATTCTGCAGACATCCGTCGAGTGCTTTTTTGGGGACTCTTTGCGAACGCTGCCAGCACCATGGTCGCTGTGCCTTCATCAGTGGCTGTTCGTGGACGGCCACTTCTCGGTTGGTTTGCAACACTTCGTCTTCTTGAACACGGTGTCGTGTGTGATGTGCGTGCCGGGGGCGCGTCTCCTGTTAAAATCCTCGGTAACCTCGCGATAGCTTCCTGATCCTGCCAGAAGAATGATCTCTATACGCTCTTCTTGGGACAAAGGCATCTCAGCACATCACCCGCAAAAAAATAAAAAATAAATAATCATTTATTTATCATGACCATTTTGCCTATGTATGGAGACTTTTGATTCACCCTGTATAATTCATATGTTACGCCAAGAGTACACCTTTGAATGAGTTAATTGGTACAAGTTAAAAAACTACGCACGAATTTAAGATAAGAACTGGTTGACCACTCGTAATGTGATCTAACTTCAACATTCGTTTCGTGATCTAATTGTACAATTTGGATCATTCTGAAGATGATCTATTTCCAATCAACTTCTTCCAAAGAAAATTTTGTCTAAATAGAACACATGTCAATCAATTTCAGATACAAGTGATACATTTCATTCGCTTCACTTAGTATTTTATCAGAGTCGGATGAACTAATTTTTAATAACTATACAAACCATTTCAAAATTTGCAGCGTTATTATAGCCCATACGGAATATCATGCATGAACACGTACGATTTTTGCATAATGTGGGGGCATTTTTGCGCGCGCATACACACACACACACACACACCCATATGAAAATTATTTCACGAAGGTAACACGTGAAAAATATTTATGATGAATAAAACCACGAAGGAAAGGAAACACAAAATGGTGCTCAAGCGCTTTCGTCTAATGACATCCTCAGGAACACTGAAGTACATAAAAAGGGTTAAGCCTATATATAGGTTACAGAAAGAAAAAAAGAAAAAATAAATAACATACATACACACACACACATATATATATATATATACATACATATCTATATATACAAATACATACATACATACATATATATACAATAAACAGAGAAGTAAAAATAATAAAAAATAAAAATTAAAACCTTAAAGGATTACCAGTGAGGCGTACAAATTTGTAAGGAAAAATATCGATTTTTAGCACAAGATCAAATGGATTATAAAGATACAAATTTATACTGGAACTCTGCCGGGTTTTAACACAATGCTGCCTATGGTCAGGTTTCGATATATATAAAAAATAAAATGCAAATTAAAAGTTAATCGATTTTTAGCACAAGATCAAATGGATTATAAAAATACAAATTTATACTGGAACTCTGTCCGGGTTTTAACACAATGCTGCCTATGGTCAGGTTTCGATATATATAAAAAAATAAAATGCAAATTAAAAGTTAATAAAGTAGAAGACAAGTTTACCAAAGATTTAATGTTTTACCCTTCTTATCTAAATCTTTTTTAAAAAGCTGTGGATTTATTTGTGATTTACACCTTCGCTTCGATACGAGCGAGAAAATATTGAGAAGTAAAACATATTTTTATTTTTTAAAAGTTTTTGGATGCTTTTTATCCTTGTTTCGTTTATTAAATTTTCTTAATTTAGGAAAAGTTCAATTATAAAAGGAAGAATTTATAGAAAAAATAAAGCTTGTCAGAATACGGGATGTCATTTTGTGTATTTCTCTACAATTACGCAATTAAAGTTCCAAAATCGATTTATAATTTATTTTTTTCTAATTGAAGACAAACCAAAATATTTTATACCGATTTTCTTTTAATCTGAAAGTAAATTACGTCTAATTTACTTGAAAAAATATTCAATCTCGCCTTTCACGAAGGTCAACTCGCGTCATAACAGTACAATGTGAGTTTTAAAATTTCGTATGAGATAACCATTTCAAACCGGTTCGTTTCATATTACGTTCAAAATAGGTTCGAGGAAAAGTTCGTCTCAGAATTAAGCTCCAAAGTGTGGACCGCATAAACACTAACCGGTAACTTACTGGATCTCCTTTTTTAACTATTTACCAAAAACGGAAGCCTCTATTCGATCGATGTTGGAATCCCTTTATTACTTGAGACGTTAAAAAAAAAAAAAAAATTATTATAATTAATAAAAATACATCCCCTCTCTCGTCAACAAAAATCAATACCATAAAATCTAAATAACACAAAAATGATAAAAAAGAAAATTGGTAAATCCACAATGTGAAAAATTTCAAATTCTAAAAGCAAATAATTCCCAATATTTCCTTTGTTACGCGCCATTAATAATTTAAAATATCCATTCTTTTAAAATTATAACCAATAAAAATTTACATTTTATACATTTAGAAAGGATTATATATATATATATATATATATATATATATATATATATATATATATATATACATATATATACATAATACACACACACACAAACTCAGAATGGTCCCCTGAGAAATTTATATGTTAAACAGACCGTGCATGGAACAAGGAACTCTTCTGGGAAAATTAAATCCACTATAGTCCGAATAAGTAATGGTAAATGACAAATACCATAGTTTTTCTTTTTCATGATGCAAGCCCGACGTGGGCAACGGGTCTCTCGCAAAGAGGTCCCATAAATATAGCTTCCCTCACCAGCTATCTGCAAAGCAGACAGGATCCATGAAAAAGAAAAACTATGGTATTTGTCATTTACCATTACTTATTCGGACTATAGTGGATTTAATTTTCCCAGAAGAGTTCCTTGTTCCATGCAAGGTCTGTGTTTAACATACATACATATACATATATACATATATATATATATATGAGAGAGAGTTACAAGGAGTTAAAGGAAACGAAGTACCTCAAAAGGCCTTGCGGTATCGAGGAGGTACCAATGGCAACGGGTGCCAGAGAAAAATTCATACACCCTCAAATAGTGTGCGAGATTCGGTTTAACTTTTTTTTTTAATTGATCCACAGAGGAACTGTTCACAACTTCTGAAGGTAGCCTGTTACACGTGTCACAGATTTTATAGGTAAAGTAATTCCCACACACACTAGTGCTAAACCGTTTCAAATCCAACTTCCAACCATTGTTGCGAGTTATCATTTAACATGCTTCTAAAATCGACATCGTTGAACCCGTGTAAGAGCTTGAAAACCTCGATGAGTTGACCGCGCAGTCTCCGAGTTTCCAGCGAAAACAAGTTCAGGGCGTGCAAGCGTCGATTGTAGTCCATATGCCTAACACTCGCTCCAGCCTCTCACTATCTTTCCTAAGGGTGGGCGACCAAAACTGCACTGCATACTCCAGGTGCGGCCGAACCAGGGAATTGTAGAGAGAGAGTACAATATCGTTGTTCCGAAACTGAAATTGCCTCCTGATATAACCCAACAGCTTCTGGGCTTTCTTTTCCACCTCTATGCACTGTTTCGTAAACTTAAGGTCGCTGCTAATTAGCACACCCAAGTCCTTTTCCAAATCAGTCGCCTCGATATTACTCCCCAACATCAAGTAGTCCGACTTGGGATTGGCGTAGCCAATGTGCATCACTTTGCATTTACCCAAGTTAAACGGCATTTGCAATTTTTCGGACCACTCTCCTATCCTACCTAGGTCCGCACGCAGTTGCTCGATCGCTTCGGGCGTCCCAACACTGGCCCCAAGCTTGGTGTCATCAGCGAATTTGGCGATCCGATTGACGATGCCACCGTCGATATCATTTATGTAAATGATAAACAACACTGGCCCCAAAACGGAACCCTGAGGAACCCCACTAGTGACCGAGGCCCAACCCGAACTAGCCCCTTTAATTACAACCCTCTGCCGCCTATTCTTCAGCCAGTTTTCAATCTACCTACTACTTCCCCACCAATACCCAGCGAGCGGACTTTCGCCATTAGCCGGCGGTAAGGTACCTTATCAAAGGCTTTCTGAAAGTCGAGATAAGTATATCAATCGCCCTACTCTTATCATACTCACTCAACATGACGTGGAAAAACTCGAGCAAGTTGGTGAGACACGACCTATGCCGTCTAAACCAATGTTGGGAGTCCCCAAGCAGCTTGTATGAATCCAAATGGGCAACGATCCTATCCGCTATTATCACATCTAATAATTTACCTACAACCGAAGTGAGACTAATGTGGTGATAGTTCCCTGGACTTTCGTGATCCCCTTTCTTAAAGATAGGGGTCACATCGACTTCCCTCCAGTCACCAGGCACCTGGCCCGACTCCAACGATTTGTTGAAGACTGTAGCCAGGTGGGGAGCCACCTGGTCGCGCACCTCCCGCAACACTCTGGGGAGGAACTGGTCTGGCCCAGGAGCCTTAAACGTGCTCAGTATATCCATTCTATCGGCAACGACTGTCGCGGTACACCGAACACTAGCACATTCATGTCTGACACCTGGCTCGGAGATGACGCGAGTGTCCTCTCTGGTGAACACTCGCGCAAAGTACTCATTAAGCACATTAACGATGTCCTCGTCGGAAGTCCGCAGAACGCCGCTTCTAATGGGCTTTCTACTTTTCTACTATTAACATAACTGAAGAACTCCTTAGGGTTCCCCTTGCTGAGGCTTTAACATGGCGGATACGCAGCTGACTTTCCAACGGAAGAAGAACATTTTCAAGTGGTATTGGAAGTATGAAAATGTACCGTATAAGTGCAGCGTGTCTGGCTACGAGAGTATAGAACACTAACTCCCACTGGTACAACAATTAGTCCCATACGTCATAAATTTGAAAAACATGCAACTGTCTGAAATGTGAATAAAGTCAAGTGAGGGAGAAAAGAAAACGGACAGCACGAAGTGAAAAGAATGTGAAAATTATAATAACAGTGAATCACCCTTCTCCAAAACAGTCAACAAGGCGCTGTGTACGTGAATCAGGGATAGGTCAACCTATCATTCATCGTATCTTAAAAGAAATAAAGTGGAAACCTCTTAACGAGGATGATCAATTGATCATGATAAACGAGTACAGTTCTGCGAGTGGTTCATTGCTATGAGTAATGAACACTGCGAATTTGAGGATAGGCTAATTTGGTTTGATGAAGCTACTTTCAAATCGAATGGACACTAGGCAGTGCAAAACCCAAACATTTATGTGGAAAATCGTGTTAATCTGCCAGACCTTTCGGTGTGGCTTGGGTTTTCTTCTCGTGGTGTTGAGTCATTCTTTTTTTTAAATTGTACTGTAACATGTCAAAATTATCTGGAAATGCTGCGTAATGATGCCATTCCCGCAGTACGACATATGTATGGAGACCATGAGGTTTACTTTCAGCAAAATGGCGCACTGCCACATTACAACAGAAATGTTCGAATGTTTCTTGAAAGAGAGTTCCCCGGGTTGCGGTAAGTTGTTGTGGAACTGCTACTGAATATCCTCCAAAGTCACCTGATCTTACACCTCTGAGCATGTATTGGATTAATTGGTAAGTTGATTTGTAATGTAGAGTTAAATCTATTTTCTTGTTCAATTCTGTTATACGAGTACCTTATTTCCCTATGAGGACGGACTTTTGTTACACCTATATATATATATATATAGTGTGTGTGTGTGTGTGTGTGTGTGTGTGTGTGTGTGTGTGTGTGTGTAAAAAAAAAACAATGAACAATTCCTATATTCTTATACAGTGCGTTCAGTGTCTCTCCGCAGTCAACCAACACTAAAAAAAGGGTTTGACAACAAGTGTAGACGAGTTGCTCTGTGCCTGCAAAATGGTGGAAAACACTTTCAACACGTGCTCTAAAATAAAAAAGTTATGTAATAAAATCACTAAAGCATGGTTGAATGAAAACATTGTAGTTTTTCAATTTCCTATGCATTTAACAGCACTGCGGAGAGACTTTTCGAACGCACTGTATAATTTGTATAAATCCATATCTTTAATGTATATTTGTATAAATCCGATTTTGTATAAATCCTTATCTTTATATAGTCCCTATATTTATATAATTTTTATATTCGGATATTCATTTTTACATAAGGACCAAAATCACATAACGCGAGTTTGAATAAAAAATTTATTTGGTTTCTATTTTTGCCAAATAATTGGTAAATTGTTTCTTTTGAACTTACTTAATCATTTTTTTAGATTTAGCTCAATAATGAAACCTGATCAAATTTTGTAATGTCCATTTTCTGTATACATTCTCTCTTCGTTATAAAAGATGAAGTCATGTCTTGCCTAACGTTTAATTTTAACTCTTAAGCCTTTAATTTTTGCTCATATGCATGTTTAAATGTAAAAATGTATATTTCAATTTCCATTTTTAGTTAACTCGGCAGATCATGACAACAATCAGATCTGTCAATATGCGGTTTAAGATAAAAATATGGCTTCATCTTCAAATATCTTGTTTATCTGTTTAGAGTCCAGGGGTGGGGAAACCCTCGCCCGCGGGCGAAATTTCGCCCACGAGCTAATTTCAATTCGCCCGCTTAGGTATTTATTATTTACTAAAAATTATTTATTTACAGCCCAGCAAATAGCTTTTTAAAATACATCTTATATACAGCGTGTCCCAAAGAAATGTATACCCACTTTGTTCGATAATACCAGCTATGAGGATAATAAATATATTACTTTTTATTTTTTTAATAAAGAATTTTCTCCTGAATCTAAACGTAATTATTTTTATTAAAAATTGAAAAACAAAAAAGTTACAGATGTTTAAATTATAATTATTATTTTCGAGACTTCATGTGCGATATTTTCTAATAAGTTATTTTTGCATGTATACGAGATAAGTTTGAAACCGACGGCACTGTGCAAAACT
Source organism: Bathynomus jamesi (assembly GCA_023014485.1). Lineage (NCBI taxonomy): Eukaryota > Metazoa > Arthropoda > Malacostraca > Isopoda > Cirolanidae > Bathynomus > Bathynomus jamesi. Next base: position 43,370 of record JAJOZX010011217.1, read on the forward strand.
TACAAAAACAACGTTCTGGAAGACGTCGAACATCTTAGATAAAGTGTCATTTAACCATGGAATTTGTAAAATTTTGAATTAACTAATAATTACAACATTTATGCTTCAATATCAACACTAAACATAAGTATCTCAAAACAGTCAGTTAAAATATTAGAAAATATCGCACATGAAGTCTCGAAAATAATAATTATAATTTAAACATCTGTAATTTTTTTGTTCTTCAATTTTTAATAAAAGTAATTACATATTTAGATTCAGGAGAAAATTCTTTATTTAAAAACATAAAAAGTAATATATTTATTATCCTCATAGCTGGTATTATCGAACAAAGTGAGTATACATTTCTTTGGGACACGCTGTATATAAGCTTAAAATTTGCCAGACGCCCGCGGAAGTGTTTATGTTATCGATTTTCGCCCTTGGTACTGAAAAGTTTCCCCACCCCTGGTTTAGACGTTGCCACAGCTAAAAAATTTACCTTGTCTTCAAATATTGTGCAAAAATAATGCAGCCTATAGATAATAGAAGCTAAATAAGTCAACATTAAATAATAATGACGGCCACAAAATTTGGGTATATAAACCCATGTAAATTTTCAAATTGTTATTTTGACAAGACTGATCTAACTTAGAGGCTGAGCATTACCTGTAACATTTTAGCAGTAAATTATCGTAAGAAAAAGTCTTTATCATCTCCTTCGAGCCTTGCTCGCTTCAGAGAACTTAGTCTTAAATAGAGAAAAATAATTTCCCGATCCGTTACAAGAAGAATCGGGGAACCTTCAGAGAATTTAATCAGCTTCACAGAATCCGTCGATCCACTACAAGAAGAAATCGGAGAGTAGTATAAGAGACTACTGCGATTCTCTATACGGTACCAGCTACTCCAGAGTAACAAATCCGTTGCTGCCACCTAACCAGAACCACAGTCAACTTCAAACCGACCAAGGCCATATATATATATATATATATATATATATATATATATATATATATATATTATTGGGTGGTCCTCAAGCATAGGGGGGGATTTTCAAATGTATATTTCTCTTGCTCCCAGGGTCTCAATCTGTGAGGTTATGCATAAAAACACTGTGGTTAAAATGTCATTGAGAAATAATATTTACCCTGTGCTCAAGAAGGTTGAAGTTATGCCCCTATGTGGGCCGTTGACACGCCTTGCTGAGAGGGTCGGATTGTGTGTGGTGTTGCTCTCACCGTTGACAGATTAGTGTTTTTTTTTGGCTTGCCTTTAAATTGGTATTAAACACTTCCAATGTATCTTCCCCAGGTGTTATTTTGGTGAAATGGCCAGTACACGTTCAAAAGACTTCCTTGTGACGCCAGTCTCTGCACTCACGGGGAGCAAGCTGCCATCCATCGGCGACGTCCTCGGCCTGACTCTGCACAAGCTGAGCACGAAGGCGGCAACGACGACGAGGGAGGCTGTCACGGCCGTTGCTGATGACGTGCTTATCTTGTGGACGAAAGCGCGGATTCCAACGACGAGATGAGACCACATCACTGAGAAGCTAGAGAAGTTGTATGGCGAATACAAGCTTCTCAAGAAGAACAAGAATCGACGCTCAGATGCCCAGATTGCACAGGAAGCCTCCTTCCAGCAGATGTTCTGCAACCTCTTCGATGTCGCCCACGCTGACGCACTGAACATGATGAACATCGAGGAGGACAAGGCCTTCCTGATCGCCCAACGAGAACCCAGCCGCAGGGGGACCATGGGAGGAGCTGATATGGTCCTGGCTCGCACAGAGCGCAATGTTGCGCAGCGGAGGGAGGCTGAACAACGCCGTCGGCGCCGTGCGACTGAAGAAATGGCCACTACTTCTCAAACAGCAGAATTGGCCTCTTCCAGCTCGAGCTCTTCACCCCCCCAGCGACTCTCCCACCCGTGGCGCTGTCGGAGGTTGCAGCCCACCCAAGCGCAGTCAGCCAGCGAATATCATTTCACCGGCACTGGCGGCTAGCTTGGACCGCACGAAGCTGACTGACTGTGACGCCGTTTACGTGCTCGGTGAGACGGCTCGGTCCCTTGGCCACAACAATGATGAGTTGAACATCAACCAGTCGTCCATACGGCGCCAGAGGATGGCGCAACGCCAACAAGTTGCCGCTCAGCTCAAGGAGCCCTTCCATCGAGAAGCTGCACTCGTTGTTCACTGGGATGGGAAGCTGATGGCGGATCTGACGTCCAAGGAACAGGTTGATCGACTCCCGATCCTGGTCTCTTGTGGCGGCGAGGTGCAGCTCCTTCAGGTCGCCAAGCTCGGTTCCGGTACTGGTGCAAACTGTGCCAAAGCTGTGGTGGAAGCTCTGCGAGACTGGGGATTGGATGACAAAGTTGGTGCCCTCTCGTTCGACACTACGGCTTCAAACACGGGAAAGAACACAGGTGCATGCGTGCTGATCGAGCAGGAACTTGGGAGAAGCCTCCTCTATCTGGCATGTCGTCACCATGTCCTGGAGCTTCTTGTCAGTGCGGTTTTCACGGAAGTCCTTGGACCGTCATTGGCACCCGAGGTTCAGCTCTTCAAGCGATTCAAGGCGCAATGGGAGTTTGTGAACCAAGAAGATTATGACCACGTCATGAGTGATGCCAACGCTCGTCAAATCGGCGAGGAGGATGCAGACTCCATCATCGAGTTCTGCAAGAAGGCCTTGCAGAAAGGTCACCCCCAGGATGATTATTTGGAGCTCTTGGAACTCACCATCATCTTCCTCGGCGGAGTGCCCCCCCCCCGTGGGATTCGGTTCCGAGCGCCCGGTGCGATGCACCAGGCCCGCTGGATGTCGAAGGTGTTGTACGCCCTGAAGGTATGGATGTTCCGGCAGCAGTTACGGCTCACAGCCAAGGAAGAGGCCGGAGTTCGGCGCCTGAGCGTGTTCGCCGTGAAGTTCTACACAAAGGCGTGGACGGAGGCCCCGAACGCGGCGAAGGCCCCCCTGAGAGATCTCTGGCTCCTCCAGGCTCTGGAAAAATATGAAGACAAGGAGGTGGCGAAAGCAGCCAAGTCGAAATTCACCAACCACCTGTGGTACTTGTCCGAGTAGTTGGTGGCCCTGGCTCTCTTCGACGACGATGTTCCTCCAGAAACGAAGAAGGCGATGACTGCTGCGATATTGGAGGAGCCAACGGAGGAGGACGACCCGCCCAAGAGAGCGTCGGTCCTGGCCTGCTCTTCCCTGTCATCAGAGACATTCGTGATGGGGAGGACTCGCCAGTTCTTCGACCGACTCCAATTGCGATGTGGATTCCTGGAACAGGATGTGTTGAAATGGCCGGACAGCGAGCAATTCCAAGTGGCTGCCGAGGTGGTCTGGAACCTGTCCGTGACCAACGACCATGCCGAGCGGGCCGTGGCGTTGGCACAAGAATACAACAGGCGCCACACGAAGAAGGAGGACCAGCTGCAGTACATGCTCCTGGGTGTTGCAGAGCACCGGAAGAAATTCCCGGACGCTCGGAAGGCCACGCTGCGAACCGGGCGACAATGCGTGGCGTCAGCACCCATGAGACCCCCGCCCCTGAGCGGCTAATACCCTTAAATGGGGGGGACCCGGAGGCTGGTATACCCTATAAACCTCAACCTTCATGAGCACAGGGTAAATATTATTATTTCTCAATGAAATTTTAACCACAGTGTTTTTATGGGTAACCTCACAGATTGAGGCCGTGGGAGCTGAATAATTCCAACTTTCGATTTTGAGGACCACCCTAATATATATATATATATATATATATATAATATATATATATATATATATATAAAGGACACCAAACAACAACAGACCAGCTGGTCTCTACGAGGCTGTCTGTTTAAGGAAGGAGGTTAAAAGATGGAAGAAATTTAAAGACAAGTGAAAATTTTAAAGCAAAGAGGAGAGAATCTGAGTGAAGATTTTACGATACATTCATGCGCTAACAAATACTTCTAACCGGAGGTTTAAAGTAAGATGAACATCTATTCTCTTTTTAAAGGATTCGATCAAATTACTTTGAACTATGCTGGCTCGCAATCCGTTCCACAAATTAACTGTACGATTGAAGAAAAAATGCTTTGCTTCATCAGAATTAAAATATTAAAATGCTTACTCACTAACTTGAGACCATTACCGCGAATTCTATGTACCTTTCTGAAGGTAAAATATTTTTCGGCCCCGATATTATCAAAACTTTTACTCATTTTAAAAACCTGGATTAAATCTTGAGTCCGCCATTTTACAATGAGAATAACTTTAACCTTTCTAAATGGGCAGCGTATGATTTGTTTCTAGTCTGGGAATCTTAGTAACCCGTCGCTGCAATTCTCTCCATTCTGTTTATGAGGATCAGAACTGAGAGCAGTATTCCAGGTAGAGGCGTACTAAGAAATTACTGTGTATAATGTTAGCATTGTTTTCTCCGACTTAAATTCAAATGATCTACCATTAAATCCTAAGATTCTATTTGCTTTTCTCACTGCTTCGATGCGTTGCTTACTAGGTTTAACCGCAACAATACCCATTACCCAAATCTTTCTCTCCCGTTAGTGTCTTGTCGCTCATAGAATACATTTCTTTAACATCCTATATACTACTGAGCTTAAATGTGTGTGTGTGTGTGTGTGTGTGTGTGTGTGTGTGTGTGTGTGTGTGTGTGTGTGCGCTTTCTTCGGAACCGTGCACAGACTAAACGGCACATCGGAAAATTCTGCAACCACCACTAACTGATAGCTCATGAGCTGCCGATGTGCTCTGTCAAGTTTCCCGGTCCTAGGTCACTCCGCGGCCGAGCACAAGCTATTTAATGTTTATTACAAGTGAATGTAAGTACTTCGAAAACAATACCCAGGTTGAAGAGCACTGTATAATTACACAATCTTCCAAGCTAGTAGTATGACCGCAAAATGTTCGAGTGCATATATGCAATTGCAATGTTGATAAATTGTTGCAAGGTGCCAGCCCCCTTCCCCCTTGGGGGTAATGGGGAAAGGGCGGGGGTAAATGGGGGAGGGTGGGGTGGGGGTAATGGGGGAGAGCAGTTTGGTAGTCCCGATATACAGCTAGCTGTGACATACTGCTACATATACTGTGACATATACTGTTACCTGCCCGGAGGCGATAGCGAGCTACCGCTTGTTGTTTCTACCTATATGCAACATTTTTCAAATTTTTGACCACGCAAGCAATTTATTCATATCTTGCTGAAACGTTCTTTTGAACGCCTTTTGAAAATCGAAATATATAAAATCTGTTTTACCCTCGTCATATATATTTACAGTATCATCAAAGAAATCGAGTGGATTAGTAAGACAAGAACGATTACGTCGAAAGCCGTGTTGAGAATCTTTGATTAATTTCGAAGTGAATAACTATTTTGTTCCGAACGATCGTCTCTATAAGCTTACTAATGACTGAAGTCAGGGTGATGGGACGATAAATTCCCAGAAGCGATTTGTCCCCTTTTTTAAATATTGGCATAAGGTTCGCAAATTTCCAATCGAACGGGACTTCTCCAGAGTGTAACGACTTCTTGTTATTATTATTAAATACTAGCTGTTATACCCAGCACTTGCTTGGGGTGGGCTGATTGTATTAAATTTTAATTATTCAAATCTTTTTTAATCTTTCGTCGTATCACTCCTTAGAATAAAAATATTATACATATACCTAGCGTTGTATTATTTAATATATATATATATACATATATATACATATATATATATATATAACTACTATAATTAACCAAAAATGTGTATGTCTGTCTGTCCGTAGGAAAAACTTTTACGTTTCTGAACCGATTTCGACCAAACTTCGTATGGTGGATGGGGGTGATGAGTAATGAACGAAAATATGTGTGACCATCCCCCCCCCCCAACACACCAATTACTGGGCCCGTAGGCCCCAGCACCGCGATAAAATTATAGAAAAGAACGCAGCCATGAAAATCTTGAGCTTCACATTGTGTCAAGATCTGTGAAGCTTAAGATTTTCATGACTATAGTTTTATTGACCAAATAAATGAACCTCCAGTAATTGGGCATCGGAAGCCATGATAAGTAAAAAAAATGTATTTGAAAGTTAACTGCTTCGTGAGCTTCAAGTAAAATCTGTGAAAATGCATTTAAAATTTAAGTGATTCGTGAGCTAATTGTAAATGTTAGGTCACACACACATTTTCGTTCATTACTCATCACCCCCATCCACCATACGAAGTTTGGTCAAAATCGGTTCAGAAACGTAAAGTTTTTTACGGACAGACACATTTTCTGTGAATTATAGTAGTAACTAGCTAAACAGGGCCCTACGAGCCCATTTAGTTAGACCTGCTATGCTGGGGCCTTCGGTTCCAGTAATTTGGGGGGCTGGAGCAGATATGATGACAGTTGCTTAATACAGTAAACCCTCGTCCAACGCGGGGGTTAGGTTCTTCGAGAACGGCGCGTTAGATAAATCCGCGTTGGACAAACTTAATACCTTATGGGATAAATGGGGATAAGTGAACGCGGCCGCGTAAAGTCTCCCATTAATATTTAGATACGTAGATTTTTTATTCACACATAAATGACTTTCCTACCTATATTGTATATGAAATAAGAACATAATAAAATCATAAACATAATGATATTTACACATGATAAATACAAATATATTAAATGAAAATAGCACGTATCTTTTCTTCACTCTTTCGGATGGTGCGTATGGTAGACTCATTCACGTGATACTCGCGGCCAAATGATGTTATGATCATACCACCACGCAACTTATCTAGAATCTTTATTTTTTCGGCTGTCATAACCTTACGACTTTTCTTCTCTTCACTATCACTCGCAGATGCTTTACGTTTTGGTGTCATACTGCTGTCTAAGGGTAATAGCAAAACAACGGCAAAATACAACAAAAACAATCCAACACAACTTCACTGAACTTAACGCGTTAGCGGGACTGAGACAAAGGGTGATGCGAGGAGTGACGCGAGAGGGAGGGAGATGGGGAAGTGTTGGAGAGTGTAGGAGAAAACACTAGAGCGCATTGGCACGCATCCTATATACTATTGAGCTAAAATGTGTGTCTGTGTGTCTGGTTCGCTTTCTTCGGAACCGTGCACAGACTAAACGGCACATCGGAAAATTATGCAACCACCACCAACTGATAGCCCATGAGCTGCCGATATGCTCTGTCAAGTTTCCCGGTCCTAGGTCACAATTACTGGGTCCGAAGGCCCCAGCACTGCGATAAAACTACAGAAAAGAACGCAGCCGTGAAAATCTTGAGCTTCACATTGTGTGACATATACTGCTTCCCGCCCGGAGGGAGGGTAGCAGTATATGTCACAGTGCTACCCGCCAGGAGGTAGTGGGGAAGGGGGTGGGGTAATTGGGGGTGGGTAATGGCGTTTTTTACTTTTGTGTGTGGGGGTAATGGGGAGTGGGGATGGGGTAATGGGGGAGAGGGTGGGGTAATAGGGGTAATGGCGTTTTTTTAAATTTTGTAGCTGGATCACAGTGCCACCCGCCCGGAGGGCTACCTGCCAAGTTGTACAACGGTCGCGAGCGATAGCGAGCTACCGCTTGTACAGTACTACTGTATTAGAGCGTGTTTGACGAACCGTGTATAATCAAATTTTCCGCTTTCGGCAAATAATTGTTCGCATTTATTTTTCCGTGTATAAGCAAATTCGCGCTGGACAAACACGCGTTGGACGAGTTTACTGTAGTAGAATTTTATTTTGAACATGTATGAACCAAGTATTTGCGGTTTACTTCAGTACTTCATGGAAGACCACATTATTTGTGAATGTTCGGACAGTAATTGGGATTCAATTATTTGGTCAATAAAAATAGAGAAAAGAACGCAGTCATGAAAATCTTGAACTTCACAAATCTTGACACGATGTGAAGCTCAAAATTTTCATGGCTGCTTTCTTTTCTATAGTTTTATTGCGATGTTGGGGCCTTCGGGCCCAGTAATTGGTGTGTGTGGGGGGGGCTAAGTCACATATATTTTCGTTCATTACTCATCATCCCATCCACCATACGAAGTTTGGTCGAAATCGGTTCAGAAACGTAAAATTTTTTTCTGCGGAGACGGACAGATATTCCATGAATTATGGTAATATATCGGGTGGCCCAAAAAAAAACGCCTTGAGATTTGAACACCAATAACTTCAAAAATATGAGGTTCACACTTCCAAAATTTATATAACTTTTGCATCAATCTATTGATAAGCCATCATAAAAATTTCAGACCTCTACATAGAATACTTTTTCCACAGCTGAGGGAACAATGATGTATGGTGAAAAAAACAAATGTCATAAATCCTAAATGTGTATAGCTGTACCTGGCAACTATTCTAAGCTTTTTCCGAACGGGGTCCCTCAAGGCTCTGTTCTCTCACCAACACTCTTCAACTTATACATGCATGACATTCCAACACCCATAGATAACAAGCTTACCTTATCATCATATGCAGATGATATCACTCTAACATCCACCCACAACAACATCGACACCGCTACAAATAACCTACAAACATACATAAACAGTATACAAGACTGGCTCACACACAATAGACTCAAAGTAGCGCCCACAAAATCAACCATCACCTTGCTTACAAGCAACACAAAAGAACACCAGGTAATTCCACAGCTTACACTAAACAACATCAACATTCCACACACTCACAACCAAAATACTTGGTGTCACATACAACACATCATTATCTTTTGCAAACCACATTCAGGACATTAAAAACAAGTGTACGTCAAGACTTAACACGCTTAGGGTCAGGGTTGTGGAGTCGGAGTCGTGGAGTCGCACGTTTCAGGGCGGAGTCGGAGTCGGTAAAAAACTTCCGACTCCAATTTGTGTGTCCTGTGTCACCTTTAATTTCTAAATCCTAAATACTAACATTTAGGTTATTTAGTTTTTTTGGTCAATAAACCTTATTCATTGATAGCCCCTAGATTAAGTTTTTTAATATTTTTTTTTTACATTTTCAGAATATACAATTAATATTTATTTAAATATAAAATATAAAATTTCACACTTAGTGTGGTGGTGATGAAATGTCTTATTATTATGATAATTATAGAGTGAAACACTAGAGGAGTCGGAGTCGTATATTTAAAATGTGAGGAGTCTGAGTCGGATTTTTAGAATTTTTACAATGTGTGGAGTCGGAGTCGGAAAATTTTGGACCGACTCCACAACCCTGCTTAGGGTACTAACAGGCACAAACTTTGGACACTAGCAGGAAACATCATCACTCATATACAAACAATATATTCGCTCAGTTATGGACTATGCTAGCCCATGCTGGGCACCCATTATCTCAAACACACAAACACACAAACACCTTACAAACAATACAAAACAACGCACTTCGTATCATTACAGGATGCACTCAAACAACACCAATAGAACACCTGCACACAGAAACAAAAATACTAAAAGTTAGGGAACATTTAGACATGAGGGGAACACAATTCATGGCAGCAGCGACAACTAACCCACAACATCATTGCCACTACATGTACAATCATGCACCAACACCTCGCACCATTAAGGTAACACCAGAGAGACATTATAACCAAAATACTCCATTCCATACCACGCCCCACAGACATCACACAGTACAGAAAAAAACACACACACACACACACACACACACACACACACACACCTAACCCACAAAGCACTGACACGACTCGGTCCGAATGCGGTCCTAGGTGCGAAGCCGCCACCCATTAACAGGTCAGAGATCAGCCTGAGCAGATCGAGTTAACTTAGCACGATTCCGATGTGGACATCACCCCAACTTACGGACATATAAACACAGACTAGACAACTCCATAGACGACACCTGCCACCTGTGCCAGGACACACCACAAACAATTGAACACATTATGACAGACTGTACCGCTCTAGCACAACAACGAACACGACATCACTAGTGCGCTGAACCTCTGGTCCACTCCGGAGAGGGCGATCGGTTACCTGCGTGCCGCTGGCTTGCTCGATCAGGGTGGGCTGATCGGCTAAACAACAACAACTATTCTAAGACTTGTAGTTTCCTTAGCCTATGGATAATCTGTTAGTCTCTGAAAAACGTCAGATGATATAGGCTATGCCCATCTTAAATACTCGTTTTTAAACTTACCCTTCAAATTATGGTTCTAACTAACGGTGAAAAAGCGGTGATTGAAAAGTGTTTCTTGGAAAAAAGATGGACTAGGCATGAATTTTGAGGGAATTTCCAGGAATAACTTATAATGTTACATCTGTAAATAGAATTAAAAAACTTAAAGCAACCGGTTCGACGGCACGGAAGCGTGGAAGTGGTCAGCCTAAAACAATTTACACTCAAGACAATATAGCAATGATCGAAATGATGAGCCTGTCTCAAGAGGATCGACCTGGGTCACACTGCTCTCAGAGGAAAATTGCAAGAAATTTAGGTATCAGTCGAAGTTCCATACAAAGAATGCAGAGAACGGTAGGACTTAAAGCATTTAAAAGGATCCGTGTTTCAAGACGTGACAGCAATGTAAAAGCTAAAAGAAAAATTCGTTGTAGAAAATTGCTTGATAGATTTTCATCCAATGATGTTAAAAAAAAAAGTTTTTACGGATGAAAAAGATTTCACCATCAAGATTGCTCTAAACTCCCGGAACGATGTTGTTTATGGTCGGTGTAAGCAAGGCATTCCTCCATCGAGACTACCACCAGACAAGTCGGTTTTCAAAAAAAATCATGGTATTAGCAGGTGTATCGTGGAATGGAAAGACGAAAATTCATTTAATTTCAGAAAATAAAAAAATAATTAATTCAGAAACCTATGTAAATCTCTTAGAGGAGAATCTTTTGCCTGATTGTCGGCGTCTGTATTATGGAAACGATTTCATACTCCAACAAGATGGTGCTACAGCTCATACTAGCAAGTTCACACAGGATTATCTACAACAGAATGTAGTCAACTTCATTGGAAAAAACAACTGGCCCCCGCAATCAACTGATTGCAATCCCATGGATTATTTGCATATGGAACACACTAGCAGAGAAGATTTATGAAGGCCAAACAGAAAAGTTTACAGAAATGCAATTAAAGAAAAAAATACTCGAATGTTGGGACAAAATAACATTAGCAGAAAACAGAAAATGTAACATGTCGTGGAAGAAAAGGTTAAGATTAGTTTGTAAGCAGGACGGCGGACATATTGATCATATTTGTTGACAAGATGTGAATAATAAAATTTTTTCAGTTTAAAATATTCGTGTTTTTCACCATACCTCATTGTTCCCTCAGCTGTGGAAAAAGTATTTTATGTAGAGATCTGAAATTTTTATGATGGCTTATCAATAGATTGAGGTAAAAGTTATGTAAATTTTGAAAGTGTAAACTGCATATTTTTTAAATTATTGATGTTCAAATCTCAAGGCAGTTTTTTATGGGCCACCTGATATATATTATATATATGTATATATATATATACTGTAACCTGGCTGAATAGCTTAAACCAGCGAATTCTAGATGGTGGAAACTTACCGGAAGACTGGATAATCAGTGTAATAATACCGATGCATAAGAAAGGGGATAAAGCAATGTGGTAATTACAGACCAGTGAGTCTGCTACCACACACCTACAAGATACTAGTGAAGATTATCCAGAGAAGAATGCAACAAAAGGAAGAAATTCTGTTAGGAGAGGAACAGGCAGGATTTAGACCAGGCGGGGACACATCTGATCAAATATTTAATCCATGCCAACTGACAAAAAATGTGGGAATATGGCAAAGCGGTATACTGTGTTTTTATAGATTTTCGACAGGCCTTTGACTCGGTGTGGAGAAAGGGATTGTACCAGGTTCTGATGCGTTTTGGCTTCGAGGAAAATATTGTTAATTTGATAAAAAGATTGTATGAGAATACCAGAGCAAGAGTGAGGAAAGGAAAAATGACAACTGGTGACTTCAGAACTAACCAAGAAGTGATACAGGGATGCCCGTTGTCACCCCATCTCTTCAATCTGTCCCTGGAGATGGTGATGGAGGAGGCGCTCGGTGACTACGAAGGAGGAGTGAAAATAGGAGGAGAATACATAAGCAATCTACAGTAAGATATGCAGACGATATAGTATAGTACTGGTAGCAGAGACAGCGGAAGAAATACAAGAAATTACTACTCGGGTGGAAGAAGCATGCATAAAATACGGGCTAGAGATAAATGTAAATAAAACCAAGACAATGAAGATAGAAAGTACGAGAGAACGGATGGCGGTGGCAGTGGAGTCGGGAATAATAGAGCAAGTAGAGGAGTTTAAATATTTACGTGTGGGGTTCACGCAAAATAGAGACGACTTTAAAGCGGTGCAAGAGAGAATTAAACTTGGGTATGTGGCGATGAATAGACTCGCCAAGATATGGAAAGACGACAATGTCAGCAGAGCGCTAAAGATTAGATTATACCAGGCAATAGTGGTACCAACAGTTTTATATAGTTCGGAGTGCTGGACGATGAAGTTAAAAGAAAAGGAGTTATTAACTTATCGTTTGAAATGTATTGTCTGCGCCGAATTTGTAACATCTGCTGGTACCACAGACGAACAAAGGAATGTATAAGGGAATTGACTGGCATTAAATTCACCATAGTGGACAGAGTGGTGGATGCGCAGAGGAGATGGTACAGCCGTGTGAAGAGGATGGGGGAGGACCCGCTTCCGAGAAGGCTGATGTACGGAAGAATAGTGGGATTGAGGCCCCGAGGACGCCCAAAGACGACGTGGCTCAAGACGGTAGAGAGAGAGAATCCGGGTTTAACCTGGCCAGAGACGGGGCGCAGTGGCGAGATTACTGACGGGGGAGACGCATCGCATGGGACCCAGCCTGCAGACCTCCAGATGGGAACTAAGTTTAAGTAAGTCTAATATATATATATATATATATATATATATATATATATATATATATATATATATATATATATATGCAAAGAACCACAGGGAAAAGGAACGGAAACACGAATGTCCCTGAAGATGTGAATATATCACGAAAGCGTCGCTCGGACTTCGTGTTTCCTTTTCCTTGTGATTATTTGCTTATTAAAAAGATCACGTGTTGCTTTGTGATTTCTTTGTGTGTGTGTATATATGTAGGCTTACCATACGCCCGATTGACCGGGACAGTTCCGTGTTTAGCTCTTGTCCCGGCCGGCTTGTAATTCTGTCCCGAAAAGCAAGGGGACACAATTATAAACAGGGACAATTACAAGCCGGCCGGGACGCCGGGACAAGAGCTAAACACCGGAACTGTCCCGGTCAAATCGGGACGTATGGTAAGCCTATTATATGTATATAGTTATTCCCAAAAAGAGTGGTCACCTTTTCACCAGGTCAACAAAACCGCAATTCCAAGGATAACTAAATAAAACAGAAATCATCAAAATGAGAGGTAGTTTATTTAAATCAGATTAGTACTCTCTTACCAATTCAACTTGAACAATAGTTGTTAAAAACTAACGTTGACAAGGATGGTAATTAGAGACTTAGCTGAATATTAAAGAAGTTTACAATGAACAAAAACAAACTGAATAAAACATTAAAGCAGGGTGTCAGTGTGCATTCATTATTATCAATGACCAATTATAGCCTTGTGCGCCACTGGCAAACTGCTGTAGAAATGGTGTCTTGATCGAGCCCATTCCATGCTGTTAAAATACAGTCTTGAAGCTGAATGACATCTTGAGTATTTTGTCCGTAAACTTTGTCAACTAAACGTCCCCATATGAGATAGACAACTAGATTTAAATCCAAACTATTTGGTGGCCAATGTTTAGGCGATGAAATTGGGACAGTTTTCTATTGAAAGTATTCAGTGGTGTGCCGGGACCGAAGCGCCGTCTTGCTAAAAAACCTAATTCTCACTAACTTTCAATTTCAGAAAACATCTTACTCAAGATATCATCAGAGTAATGTTTTGAATCAATTTTCACATCTTTATAGACGAAAACAATGGATGTTTTTCCTAAACGAGAAACGCCAACAGAAACCATTACAGACCGAGTGAAGTGATTGATCTCTCTTTCGAAGGATAAAGCTTTTTGGAATGTTTTGTTTTTTCTTACATTAGCGTGGATTCCATCGTTTTGCGTATTTCGAGGCTATTCATCCGTAAACCAACACGTCGTCATTTAATCTAAAACGGCGAAGCAGTCGATAGCAACATTGTACACGTTTTACTATGGACTCTTCAGATATGTGATGCATTTATAATAGCTTAAATGTTTTTAGACGACGGTCTTTCTTTGCAATTCAATGCACTGAACTGTTTTTAATATCGGTGTGATTAACAATTCTTTGTACACTCAAACTTGAACGGGGATTCCCTTCTTGGTCACAAATAAGATTAATTATGGATTCAATGTTTGCCGGAGTCCTTGTGAAGAAGTTTTATAGTTTTATAGATTTTGTCTTCCTTAATTAAACGTATCATAACAATTAACATTAAGTATTAGAATTAACGAACTTCGCCCGCTCGCCGCCATATCAAAACTGATTGCCGTGACAGTAATACCGTCTAGGTTTAGGCGTACTTCACTTATTAGCCTGACTAGCCTAGCCCTAGCCTTCTACAACCCATAACAATGCACCAACTAACTTAACCTAGGCCTAACCTGATTAGACTATTCACTGACATGAATTTAGCAATTTTTTTCTACTTTCATATTGTCAACTTTATTTCTTGAAAATCGTTGTTTAAATTGAATTTATAAAAAGACTACTCATCCAATTTAAATAAACTACCTCTCATTTTAAGGGTCATATAAAAGGTTTAATATGACCTCTTTATTTGGGACACTGTGTGTGTGTGTGTGTGGTGTGTGTGTGTGTGTTTATATATATATATATATATATATATATATATATATTATATAATATATAAACGTAAAGAACGACGCTTTGTATAGGAGAATTATCCGCGCAAGATGAGCGAAAGAACGAAACAAATGAAAAAATGAGGTACCCACACGGGAATCGAACCCGGGATCTTCCGATTGCCGGTCAGATATGATAACCACTACACCACAGGCCTCACCCAAACAAATGCCGTAATTCCTCTACATACGCGCAGAAACTAATGCCCCAAAGGGGCAACTCCCGCTTGCCGTAACATTATATAGTGGTTATCATCAGAGGTGGGGAGTCGGAGTCGGGAGTCGGTAAAAACGACCGACTCCCGACTCTTTGATTTAATTTCTATATGCCAACAATTTACCAGAATACTACTCTGCCCTAAATAAATATCTTCCTGAACTAATTCTAGATTCACATTTCCACATTTGATTTATTGTTCTGGTAAATCTTAGCAAATTAATTTCATATTTCTATTTTAGGATACTAGGTACCATATAAAAATTAGCAATATATTAATTATTAATTTAATTAGCCCCTATTAGTAATGAGTCGTGGGCCTAGTAGAAAATCAGCAGTCTTTCAATATTTAAGCTAAATGAGGATGAAAGTATTTTATTTGTCAAGTAGAAAAGGATGGTAAAGAGTGTAATGCAAAAATTAGTGCTTACACTGGGAACATGCTAATGCTCCAACTAGAGCCTCAAACTTGAAACGCCATCTACGAAACAAACATCCCAATATTTATAAGGTTGTAGATCAGCATGATAAGGAAAGAGTCGGGAGTCGGTTTTAAAAATACCGACTCAGGAGTCGGGAGTCGGTTGTTTTGGCCGACTCCCCATCCCTGGTTATCATATCTGACGGCAATAGGAAGATCCCGGGTTCGATTCTCGGGTGGGTACCTCATTTTTTCATTTGTTTCGTTCTTTCGCTCTCATCTTGCGCGGATAATTCTCCTATACAAAGCGTCGTTCTTTACGTTAATTATACTGCGTGTTTGCAGTTATAATGTATATAATGTTACGGCAAGCGGGAGGTGCCCCTTTGGGGCATTGGTTTCTGCGCGTATGTAGGAATTACGGCATTTGTTTGGGTGAGGCCTGTCGTGTAGTGGTTATCATATCTGACCGGCAATCGGAAGATCCTGGGTTCGATTCCCGGGTGGGTACCTCATTTTCATTTGTTTCGTTCTTATCTTGCGCGGATAATTCTCCTATACAAAGCGTCGTTCTTCACGTTAATTATACTGCGTGTTTGCATTATAATGTTATAATGTTACGGCAAGCGGGAGGTGCCCCTTTGGGGCATTGGTTTCTGCTCGTATGTAGAGGAATTACGGCATTTGTTTGGGTGAGGCCTGTGGTGTAGTGGTTATCATATTGACCGGAAATCGGAAGATCCGGGTTCGATTCCCGGGTGGGTACCTCATTTTTTCATTTGTTTCGTTCTTTCGCTCTCATTTTGCGCGGATAATTCTCCTATACAAAGCGTCGTTCTTTACGTTTATTATACTGCGTATTTGCAGATATATATATATATATATATATATATATATATATATATATATATATATACACACACACAACAGGGTGTCCGAGAATTATCTGTACAATTTTTGGCTGTTATTAAAAGAACCATGAAGTGTAGAAATTCCATGTTGTTGTTGTTGTTGTTTAGCCGATCAGCCCACCTGATCGAGCAAGCCAGTGGCATGCAGGTAACCGATCGCCCTCTTCGGAGTGGACCAGAGGTTCAGCGCACTAGTGTGGTGTTGTGTTCGTTGTTGTGCTAGAGCGGTACAGTCTGTCGTAATGTGTTCAATTGTTTGTGGTGTGTCGTCGCACAAGTGGCAGGTGTCGTTTATGGAGTTGTCTAGTCTGTGTTTATATGTTAGTAAGTTGGGGTGATGTCCACATCGGAATCGTGCTAAGTTAACTCGATCCGATCTGCTCAGGCTGATCTCTGACCTGTTAATGGGTGGCGGCTTCGCACCTAGGACCGCATTCGGACCGAGTCGTGTCAGTGCTTTGTGGGTTAGGTGTGTGTGTGTTTTTCTGTACTGTGTGATGTCTGTGGGGCGTGGTATGGAATGGAGTATTTGGTTATAATATGTGTCTGGTGTTACCTTAATGGTGCGAGGTGTCGGTGCGTGATTGTACATGTAGTGGCAAGGGTGTTGTGGGTTAGTTGTCGCTGCTGCCATGAATTGTGTTCCCCTCATGTCTAAATGTTCCCTAACTTTCAGTATTTTTGTTTCTGTGTGCAGGTGTTCTATTGTTGTTGTTTGAGTGCATCCTGTAATGATACGAAGTGCGTTGTTTTGTATTGTCTGTAAGGTGTTTATGTGTGTGTTTGAGATAATGGGTGCCCAGCATGGGCTAGCATAGTCCATAACTGAGCGAATATATTGTTTGTATATAAGTGATGTTGTTTCCTGCTGGTGTCCAAAGTTTGTGCCTGTTAGTACCCAAAGCGTGTTAAGTCGACGTACATTTGTTTTTAATATCCTGAATGTGGTTTGCAAAAGATAATGATGTGTTGTATGTGACCCCAAGTATTTGGTGGTGTGTGTGTGTGTGTGGAATGTTGATGTTGTTTAGTGTAAGCTGTGGAATTACCTGGTGTTCTTTTGTGTTGCTTGTAAGCAAGGTGATGGTTGATTTTGGGGCGCTACTTTGAGTCTATTGTGTGTGAGCCAGTCTTGTATACTGTGTATGTATGTTTGTAGGTTATTTGTAGCGGTGTCGATGTTGTTGTGGGTGGATGTTAGTGTGGTCATCTGCATATGATGATAATGTAAGCTTGTTATCTATGGGTGTTGGAATGTCATGCATGTATAAGTTGGAGTGTGTTGGTGAGAGAACAGAGCCTTGAGGGACCCCGTTCGGAAAAAGCTTGTTTTTGGATGACTTGCCATTAAATGTGACATGTGAGTATCTTCCTGAAAGATAGTTGCTCAGCCACCTTTTGGTGTTATTGTGCAGGTTTGTGTTGAGTATTTTGTTTATGAGAGGGAAGCGTGGGATAGCATCAAATGCTTTACTAATGTCTATTGTTGCTAATAGTGTACGTTGAGCTGGTCGTCTGGAGTTGATGCCATCCGTGATGTGCTGCGTGAGGTTAGTGAGTAATGTCGTGGTTGAGTGGTGAGGTCTGAATCCATGTTGAGTAGGCGATAGTGGAATGTGTGGGTTGGTGATTTGTAAGATCAGTCTTTCTGTTACTTTGGAAGGTGTACATAGTAAAGTAATGGGTCTATAGGAAGCTGGTTCTGTTGGGTTTTTGTTTGGTTTGAGTAGTGTAATAATTTTACCTTGTTTCCATATGTCAGGAATAATACAGTGTTGGTATGAATATGTGCTGATATTTGTGAGAGCTAGTATTCCTTGTGGGCCTAAGTGTTTAAGGTGTATGTTAGATATGTTGTCTGGTCCAGTAGCCTTCGAATTCTTAATGTTTTTGATGATCTTGGTGGTCTGGTCTGTATTGAAGGGTGTAATGGTTGTGTCGAGTCTGTAGGTTTTCTGTGTCTGGCTGTTTGTCGGTCTGCATGTTTCTGGTTGTTGTCTCTGTTTAAGTGCCTTATCTTTGCGTAGTGATTAACTAGAATGTTAGCTTGTTGTGTGTATGTTGGGATATTATTTTGGCTGCGACAGATAGCCGCGTGAGGTGTGAATGCCGCTGTTAGAGTGGGTAATGCCGTTTATAGTCTTGTATAACCTGGATGTATCTGTGGAGTGGTTTAATGTTATGAATTCCCTGAATGTTTTGTTTGTTTTCTTTGAGTTTGTTTTTTATTTCTGTGTTGAGCTGTTGTATCTGCTGTTTTATGGCTTCTGTGTGTGGGGTTTGTGTGTTATATTTGAGGTTGTTACGTTGCCTCATAAGGTGGGCTATTTCTCTAGTGTAATTTGGGTTGTATTTCCTAATGTTGCCCTTCGGTATGTATTTGTTTGCATTATTGATGATCTGATTAAATGTCTTGAGTGTTGTATTGATGTTTATGATGGGTGTGCTGTTTAATGTGGTGAATTGTTCCTCAGTCTGTATTTTGAACTGTTCCCAATCAGCTTTCTTGTAATTTCTGTAAGTGTGCCTAAGGCTGTTGGGGCAGTGTAGAATGTGTTGTAATGATGATGGGCAGGTGGTCTGATGACAGTTGTTTTTCTGTTCTCCATTGTGTGTGTTGCTAGTGAGGGGGAACACAACGTTATGTCTGGGGAGGAGTTTGAGTATCCTGCTTGATGTGGTGTGTGTATGTTCATCTGTATTGTTAAGAATGAAGAGGCTGTTCAGTATGTGGCTATGTTGGCGCCTCTGGTGTTGCTTTGGTTGTGCAGCTACCAACTAGTGTCTTTGGCGTTGAAGTCTCCTCCTAAGATGACATTAGTGAGAGGCCAGATTGTGTAACTGTGGATTGTAATTGGCTGGCACCTGAGGTGAACTATCTGGTGGGATGTAAATGTTGATTAGTGTGGTGGTGTGTTTTGCGCGTGTTTTAATGTTAACTGCCTGTATTTCTATCGTGTCATCTGCTTGGATTATGTTTGTAATGTTTTGGGTAGCATCAGTGTAGCTAATGCTTTTACGTATGTAAGTGATGAGTCCACCCCCGTTACCCCCAGTACGATCTTGACGGATCGCCGTGAAGTCAGGGATGGTGGGTATTTTGTGTGCGCGTTTTAGTTTTGTTTCTTGTATAAGTGCTATGTGAATGTTTTGTTTGTGTACGAATTCCCTAAGCTGCATGATTTGTTTGTGAGGCCATCTACGTTGTACTGTAATATGTTAATATTATACTTCTGTATGTGTCTCATGGTGCTATTGTGTCTGTCTTTGTGTATGGTGACATGTGTAAGTTGTAGTCGGGCCTGGATTAGTCTTAATGTCGCCAGAGAGTAAGAGTAGTTCGGGGAGCACGCAATTGCTCCCTGTAATTGAAAAAATAGCACGCTGAGAATAGGTCCGGCCCCGGGAGCCGATCGGCACTCTGACCGTGCCACGCAACAGGCCGTCGACTGCCAGTCTGGCCAACCGTAGACAGCCCGCTGCACGGAGATTTGAGGAAGTTTGGCCACCAGCGCGTTGATGTTTTGGTTTGACGTCGCCTCTTCTTCGCGTTGACGTGTCCCGCGCTGGAGGATGCAGCCACTGTTAGAAGCTTCCTCGTCAGCTGCTAACACTTTTTTCAGGTTGTTCTAGCTACCTGTTCAGAGGTTTTTTATAAACAATTCTCAGTTTTCTGCTCAAAACGGCTCTTTCTAATTTTAAAATTGATTAATCAAGGAAGGAAGATGTTGACTTCTATTTTGCGGCAACAGTTCATGATATTTATGTTACTTTACTGATTAATGAAAATGATTAGGCTCTTCAAGTTACAGTATAAAAGATTCCAGTGTTGTCCCATTTTAGAGAGAATCTCTAAGTTTTTTCTGATACCAAGTTTTGACAAGTTTTTTAGAAATTCCAGTGTGTCCGAACATTATCTGTACAATTTCATCTTCTAATAAAATTCTTGATAACACACGTAAAATTCTTAAACAAGATTATTTAGAATCTGTATTTTCAACAGTTTCTTTTATTAAAGTAACGTTGTTACAGACATTCGATATGTGCACCACCAGTGATTCGCAAAACATCCAATCGATACTCCAAATGTTGCCATGTACGCTGCAGCATATCCACATCAATTCGCTAAATAGCAGCTGTGATTCTTGCTTTTAAATCATCAGTCTGTCACCCGCGTACATTTCTAAAAAAACTTGTCAAAACGTGGTATCAGAAAAAACTTTAGATTCTCTGTAAAATGGGACAACACTGGAATTTCTACACTTCATGGTTGACCTTTAATAACAGCCAAAAATTGTACAGATAATTCTCGGACACCCTGTATATATGTATATATATATAGATGAGTTTCACAATAAAACACGTGGAATGAATGAATGCTGCAAACCCACAAGGAAAAAGAAAAACGATTCCAAGGCCTTTCGTGTATTCAGAGCTACACCTCGTCAGGGAATGAAGATAAAAGGCGATGCCCATAGATATATACAACGTACAGAAAAAAGCAAAACAATTAGCACATACTTAACAAGGGTTAATGAGAGGCAAAAGAAATTTTAACATGATATTGTCAATTTTATACATTCCCGCACTGTTATTGAAATTGTTTTTAAAATGAATAAATGCACATTCTAGAATATTTCTTTCTATTATATCTCTGTTTTTAACAAGCGCTTTAGAACTATCACACTTGATGCTATGGTTACATCTATACATATGATTAAATAAAGCATTGGAATTATTAGCTGTTCTACAAGCATATTTATGCTGTTTTACCCTAATATCTAACGTTTCACCGGTTTGGCCTATATATACTGAGTTACATTGTGTACATCCAATCGAATACACACAACCAACAACATTATCAGGGCTATTCTTTATTAGGCGTGATTTAACAGTATTATCAGTGGCGGCTCGTGCTCATAATAGTAGGTGGGGCCCGACTAATGCATATACTTAATATCAAAATATTTATGTATCCCATCACTATGTATGGAGGCAAACAATGAATTTACTGCAATTATTATTGTTTTTTCCGCTTTTTAAAGTACGGTAATAGTTCGCAACTGCATTCTGTTCAATCAGTGTAAATCATGTAATTTTTGCACTTTTCTGTGCGTGTACACACATACACATTATAAAACAGTAAAATAAACTTAGTTGAGAATGAAATAAAATTAAAAAACAAACAGAAATTAGTTAATATTTTATCATAAGGCGTATACTCACGTTTATTTATATAAATATTCTCCTCTTCTGTTTTTTCTGTTAGCAAATTTTTCAATTACCTTTTTATTGTAGTCCGGAATTTACGATATAAACTCTGTGTATTGAACAGACAGCCAAAGCATTTAGGCGATCTTGTGTCATCGTGTTTCTTAAAAATGTCTTTATTCGTTTCAATGTACTGAAACAGCGTTCAGAATCGGCAGTAGAAACAGGCGTCACTAAGACAATTTCCAGTAATTTTGACACTTCAGAAAAGGTATCTAGCAGTTTGTTTTCGTATAAGAAGCGCATTAAAGCGCAAACGCTCGAAATATTAGCAAAGCTTTTGTTTGAGTACACGATTTCTAATTCAGAAGACAGTTTTCTCCCTTAGCATAGGATAATTAGTTTCAATAACTTTGCAGTATTCAACTGGGAATTGTCTAAGATGATGATTAAATTCTTTGGGATCTATTACAGCAAAGGAGCGAAATATTTCTGATTTCCCAAATCGCTCATTCATCTCGTCAGTAATGCGAGTGCATGCATCTTTTGCAAAACTACAAAGTTTATCAGTTTTTGTCCCAATTATATCCCTTTTTGCCTTTTTTATTGGACGTGATGAGATTTCATTATGATTTTCAAAAGCTTTCGAAATAAAGACGAACCTCTTCTCTTAATTGACTCATAGATAATTCAGTCTTTTAATGCCTGTGCAGTGGTAACACTGGTCGTTTTTTTTGCTTGCAGGACATTGTATAAAATTTCTACGTGTTTCATTCCAGAATAAAAGAATAAGAGCCAAAAATTAAACTCCTCATCTTCAAGCGACCTTTTGAATCCAATAGACTCGCATATACTTTTATCATCCCAACTAGAGTTGCACCGATACCAATATTTTGGCCGATACCGATACCACAAAAAAAGTGCCGATACCGATACTTTTTAATTAATTAAGTTTTAAAATTGATTATTAATAAAAGTTCAAGTAAATGATATAATATCTCAATTAACTTAAAATGCCTTTCCCAATCCCAACTTTAGTTCCATTTAATTTCATAATAATATAATATATAATATATAGCTAGAGCCTGTAATTTAATTATGTTTAAATTAAATTAAGAAAAAGAAAATATATATATATATCTTATTATATAAAGTTCTAAACGAATGCATATAATGGTAGTGTATTATCAATAACTTTACACACGAGATTCAAGCATTCAAGCAACTGAATGGTTTATTATGATTATGCATGCCGCGTGGTGCCATCTATGAACAACTTTACAAAACTTTCATTTTTACTGAAAACTATTACTGTAATTTGAAATTGTATATGTATATGATACTGTATTACTGTATTGAATATTTGTAATCTTGTATAGGGGCTATAGTTACATTTTAGGATTTTTTGTTTTGTTAGTAAATGTAAACATTGCTAATTTTGATAAAATATATATTAAACAACTAAATAAGATTACTGTATAATAATAAAAAAATTTAATAATATATAAAATAAGATAATTTCTTCAAAAAACAGTAATTCAAAGTATCGGTATCGGTTTTCAGAACAGTATCGGCCGATACCGATACTTTGTGAAAAGTGGCCGATACGGCCGATACCGATACATCGGTGCAACTCTAATCCCAACCCTCATCATTCTGAATTCTTCCAAAACATTCAGTGAGCTCCTCTTTGTTCTCTAACACTAAACCACTCTGGAATGAAAATTTCATCTTGTTTGGGACACATGAGGAATACGTGTTTGACAAATTTCAAGAAGCAGACTACTTCGCTTTGGAGACATATTAAAAAATGTGCTAATTTCATTTAGAATCGAGAAAAACAGTTTCATATTTTTATTTGATGAGCAGACATTTTTAACGGTAATATTTAGTGGTGTGCGTAACAGTGAATGTAATGTGCATGTGGATAAATTTTCTTCATTTGAACATGTACACCACAATGTAGGCCACGCATTACGGGCCGCCCCATCATATGCCTGTGCAACGAGTTTGTTGAGATTAAATTTTGTAGTTCTTCAGTAAGCACATTTGTAAGTCCATTTGCAGTCCTATCTCCAACTTTAGCAAATATTATGAATCTTTCAACAGGTTCGAAGTTTTTTAGATATCGTAGTATAATTACAAATTGTGAATTACAAGCCACGTCTGTTGTTTCATCGGCTTGGACAGAAACAAAACTTATTCATCTATTTCCTTTTTTATTTCATCAATATAAACTTCATACATGCATTCCAAAAGATCATTTTGAATTGTTTTAGATGTGTTTTTGCAACTTTGTTGTTTTCAAGATGTTCACTCAGCGTACTATCTAAGGTAGCTGTATAGCTAATCATGTCTAAAAATACTCCACGATTGCAGGATTGTTCACCTTCATTATGTCCTCGTAATTAGAGCTCATGCGTACCACAGAATTTAAGCAGTTAATTATTCTTGATAAAACATGCCGATTTTTGTCCACAATTTCATTATGTCTCTGAATGCCATGGCGATATCCCTCATTAATAACAGATAAAATATTTGTGGTTCCAAACATTCTGAACTGGACAGCATTGTTTATATGAGATTTACTAGATTCGTGTTTCTGGATTCGTTCAGAAAGATGTTTTAAATCTTTACAACCAGTTTTAGTCACAAACTTTCTCCTCCATATAATAGACAATAAAAACAAAATAAGGAACTCTTGCACTACTAACCGTCAGCCATTCTCTTACCAAACCAATTGCTTGAAAATGTTCTCAGTGTTTTTCCATCTCGCTGTGTAATTATTATGTCTGTAGGCTGATATATGCCCAGTCTTTTTATTTCTAATTTTTCCTCCAGTTTTAAGGAGGAAAATGGCTTTTTTAATATCTCGTCTACTCTGTTCATCATATACCGGTAAGGGTAGACAAACTTTGGTTAAATATTAATGATATCATTCGCCACCAAATCGATTAGAACACTATAATTAAGCACTACCATACTATTCACTTCCGGTTTCCTAAACAGACTGAATTCAAATAAAAAGAAAAGCTAATCAGCTGTTCCGTTTTCAATGACAATCTTTGACTATTCAAAGAAAATGTAATTGGAGTGTAACTAATTAAAATTACACATTGAAAAAGGTAAATATAAAATGAACTGTAAAAGAATAAAAACAGATCTTTACATTGTGGGAATTAATGACCCCCATCTGTTCATTAAATAGATTAATATTTATTCATTGACAAAAAAAACCACCGTAAACAATCTCTAAATCAAATATGACTGCGATATTTAAACGAAAATTTTCAGCCTTCCGGGTCACTTCACCGTGGCCCCAAGATCAGATATATTAAACCAATCAGGAGAAATCAGGATCCGCGCGGTGCGTCAATTCTCGTAATACTGTGTTATAAAATAGTGTATATAGGGCCAATTTAATGAGCCCTTTAGATATAAGATTTCATGCTCATTTGAGAAAGCGTCTATAACTTAGAAAAAAAATATGTTACACATCTAATTCGAAAACTTAATTTATTTCATTTTTTGCTTTGTGCAGAGATTACTGGTGGGGCCCGGCCCCACTATGGCCCTTATAGAGGAGCCGCCACTGACTGTATTATTATACTTAAGATTACATATAATGCCAATTGCTTTAAGTAAAGTGGAAGGTATTGAAAATTAACATGGTAAGGTAGGCTAAGGATATTTTTACGCTGAAATTCCTTTACAATTACATTATTATACTACTATTCTTGGCTTTCTTAAGACAGTTATCTAAAAATGAAATAGGATAACATAATTTAGTACCAATATTCATGACATTGCATAACTCGGAATCTAAAAATTCAGACTAACAACTCTCAATGCTCGAAGAAACATAGCAGAGAAAATAGAGGATTTAATCGAAGGATGATGGTCAGAATAAAAATGCACATAAGAGTTATTATTAGTAGGCTTATGGTAGACTTCATATTTGAACTGATTAGAGCATCTCCAAATTTTTAGATCAAGAAAAGATAGGCTTCCATCATTTTCAACTGTAAACTTAATAGATGGGACTAAATTGTTGAGCCTACCAAGAAAAGTCAACATCCAAATTATAGGCCAAAGGCATAAAATATCATATACCTGTACCAAACAAGGTTAAAATTAACGATCGTAGGCAAAATTCTACTTTCAAAAAATTCCATATATAAATTAGCTAGTACAGGTGAAAGGGGATTTCCCATAGCCAATCCAAACGACATACCATAAAACTTATTTTCAACCTGAAATTTACAATCTTTGACACAAAGCTTAATTAACTCAATAAGAGTGGTGTGTTGAACAGGGAAAGAATATCAGAGATCTTATCTTTTAAAAACAAGTAGGTCATCAACAGGGACTTTTGTGAATAGCGAGCATACATCGAAGCTTACCAGTGTGAATTAGGGTCATTAGGGAACTTCAGTTTGTCAATAAGATCCATGCTATTTACAATATGTGACTCAGAAATAGAGCCAACTAACGGCGTTAATAAACTAACTAACCATTTTGATAGCTATAGGTTACGGAACCCACTGAGCTAACAATAGGCCTCATGGGATTATTAACTTTGTGTTTTACTAAGCCGTACAGATATGGTAGTGACGGATTGATACTAAGAAACTGCTGTGAAAGCCCATTATAGTTATTTTTAATATTTCTTAATTTTCTGTTAAACATTTTATTAAGTAGAATAATACTGTTAAATCACGCCTAATAAAGAATAGCCCTGATAATGTTGTTGGTTGTGTGTATTCGATTGGATGTACACAATGTAACTCAGTATATATAGGCCAAACCGGTAAAACGATAGATATTAGGGTAAAACAGCATAAATATGCTTGTAAAACAGCTAATAATCCAATGCTTTATTTAACCATATGTATAGATGTAACCATAGATCAAGTGTGATAGTTCTAAAGCGCTTGTTAAAAACAGATATACAATAGAAAGAAATATTCTAGACTGTGCATTTATTCATTTTAAAAACAATTTCAATAACAGTGTGGGAATGTATAAAATTGACAATATGTTGAAATTTCTTTTGCCTCTCATTAACCCTTGTTAAGTATGTGCTAATTGTTTTGCTTTTTTCTGTACGTGTAGCTCTGAATACACGAAACGCCTTGGAATCATTTTTCTTTTTCCTTGTGGGTTTGCAGCATATATATATATATATATATATATATATAATATATATATATATATATATAATATATATATACATGGCGTCCCAAAAAAATGTATACACACTTTAACAGCTGATAGCTCAATTGATGTTTCTTTCTTTCCAAGTTAAACCCATTAGAATTAATAATGGCAGTCAGACTAAGCTTTGAACAAAGGAAATTCATTCTAAAATGCTACTGGAAGTGTGAAAACGCAGTTGAAGTGCAAAGACAGTTAGGAGGGAGTTTCAAACAGATCCACCAACGCGACTTACCATCACTCGAATTAGAGATAAGTTTGAAGCCGATGGAACTGTTCAGAATGTCCACAAGAAGCGTTCCGGAAGACCACGGACATCGACAAGCCCCACAAAGCAAGAAAGAGTACTGGAAACGTATCACCAAAGTCCAAGAAAATCTGTGCGGCAAGCGAGTCGTGAGGTAGGAATTTCAGAATCGTCTGTCCAACGCATTTTGAAGCGCTGTCAATGGAAAAGTTACTTCCAAGATTAGTCCATGCTATTAATGAAGATGATCCGGACCGAAGAGTGGAGTATTGCGAGTGGTACTTGGCACGATGTGGATGTGGATTGGACGAAGGGGTTTCGTAGAATACCCTCCGCGTTCACCAGACCTCACACCACTAGACTTTTTTTATGGGGATACTTAAAAGACAAAGTCTACGCTATAAAACCTGCAACAGTCGCTAATTGAGAGCAGCCATTGAACGAGAATGCACACAAATACCAAACGAAATGTTTCGTGATGTTTGCGATTCCATTGCTTCGCGTTATCAGCAGTGCCGGACCAGAACGGACGTCAGTTTGAAAACAGGCGTTGACAAAACAATTAAATAATGTCTGTAGATTCTATTACATTTTGAAAATGAAATGTATTTTAATAAACACTGCCTTTATAAGTATTTAAAGTGTGTATACATTTTTTTGGGACGCCCTGTATATGTTAAACACAGACCGTGCATGGAACAAGGAACTCTTCTGGAAAATTAAATCCACTATAGTCAGAATAAGTAATGGCAAATGACAAATACCATAGTTTTTCTTTTTCATGATGCAAGCCGACGTGGGCAACGGGTCTCTCGCAAAGAGGTCCCATAAATATAGCTTCCTCACCAGCTATCTGCAAAGCAGACAGGATCCAGCTTTGGGACATGGATCTAGGGTTTAAAGCAGCCTAGCCCTGCTACATTTAGAACCTCAATATAAGCAAAAGACTCGTTGCATTCACGTCGGATTGAATACATCAAAGAAAAACTATGGTATTTGTCATTTACCATTACTTATTCGGACTATAGTGGATTTAATTTTCCCAGAAGAATTCCTTGTTCCATGCACGGTCTGTGTTTAACATATAAGTTCTCAGGGGACCATTCTGAGTTTGTGTATATTAAACGGACGTGTTATGTGCCTTGAAAAGTGGACGCTCAATGTCCCGGTTGAGGTTTAAGTTTTGTTTTTTTGGCTAAAAATACAATAGTTACCCCTTTTTCTTTGATATATTCAATCCGACGTGAATGCAACGAGTCTTTTGCTTATATTGAGGTTTTAAATGTAGCAGGGCTAGGCTGCTTTAAACCCTAGATTCATGTCCCAAAGCTGGATCCTGTCTGCTTTGCAGATAGCTGGTGAGGGAAGCTATATTTATGGGACCTCTTTGCGAGAGACCCGTTGCCCACGTCGGGCTTGCATCATGAAAAAGAAAAACTATGGTATTTGTCATTTACCATTACTTATTCGAACTATAGTGGATTTAATTTTCCCAGAAGAGTTCCTTGTTCCATGCATGGTCTGTGTTTAACATATAAGTTTCTGCTGCTAATACATGGTGTCCCAGAATTAACTATTTCAATGGAATCGGACAAATTTTTTAAAAACACACTTTTATTTATGTTTATCATGTTTAATATGTGTTAAAAATGTATAAATTTCTAAATTTTTTTCAGAATTTTATTTTCATAATTTTTTCATTATCTGGTCCAATGAAAGACCGTCTGAAGTCATAGAATGGCAAAGAGACTCCAAAAGTTAACGTGTGGCTTGGAATGACCAAATCCAAAATTTATGGCCCATTCTTCTTTGCGGAGGCAACTGTAACAGGTACCGTCTACCTTGATATGCTTCAGCAGTTTCTCGAACCACAGCTTCTTGATGATGGCATTCTTGATAATGTTGTGTTTCAACAAGATGGAGCACCATAAATTTTGGATTTGGTCATTCCAAGCCACACGTTAACTTTTGGAGTCTCTCTTTGCCATTCTATGACTTCAGACGGTCTTTCATTGGACCAGATAATGAAAAAATTATGAAAATAAAATTATGAACAAAATTTAGAAATTTTTACATTTTTAACACATATTAAACATGATAAACAAATAAAAGTGTTTTTAAAAAATTTGCCCGATTTCATTGAAATAGATAGTTAATTCTGGGACACCCTGTACAGTATAAAATGTGGGCCAGAAAATTACTGAAACAGTCGATTTTGTGAGCAAGAGTTGTGTTTGGGTTAAAAACAAAAAGTGTCGTGCATTGATAAATATGTGTTGATTACGAAAGATGGCTGTAAAATCGGTCACTTTCCACAATACGTAAGTGGTCACTATACTGAGAAAATGTACATTGTAAATATATGATTTTTTTCCAGGGACCACAGAAAATTAGTCAATTTAGTGGGGTGGTCACATTAGCAGGGTATTCTGTTTGTTCTTGGACGAACCTCATTTTTATTAATTCACGTCAAATGGACTCTCATGGGTATGGAGAATGAATAATGAAGACCTACAGGAATCCTGTTAGTAGAACATGCATCGTCCTACTCAGTGGATTTAGTATAACGGTTTGGGCATCAATTTATGATGCTGCAAAAACTGAACGGGCATTTATGAATGAAAGTCTTAATTTTTGTAAATACGTACCTATTCTTGAGAATCATCATCCCCCATTATGACTGGAGGGGTATTTTATAGTTAAGTAAACACTAGTTACGAAAGCATAATGCGCCATGTCCACGTCACTCCTCCAAAACCACCACTCAATGAAGAGACAAAGGGATGAGCATTCTTTTGTGGGTACCTACTACCTAGATGTCCTCTACGCAAACTATGATCTCGCATTGAAACACTTAAAATTACCTCGCGCTCTATCGGATAGATAATAAAAGAATTTTAACAAATTTTAATCCGATGCCTAATAAACTATGAACAGGGTACCCACAACTTAACTTTCTTTACATATAGCTACGTAAAAGGGGGTTCGGAGGAAATAAACACTGAACAATAAAATTTTTATTAATTAAAATAAGGCCTACGGTAATAAATTTGCGTATTAAGCACTGAAATTAAGGCAAAAGTGAGTCTAGATTCGTCATGGAAGTTTTAGTTTGAAAATTACGAGACACATTAATTAATGCTCTATGCAAGTGACATCGGGGTAAAATCTGTACTTAAACTTTTATGACTTGTGAAGTTTCACAACTACTCTACAAATTATGAAAATTACTTAAACCTGTTTTACCTGAATAAACTTTTAATATACCCATGCACCAAATCTATCGCATATAATAGATTTTTAACTAGATTTTTAACGATTTTTAACTAGATTTTTATTCAAGTGGAGATCATTTGATTCATTTCTAGTTTTTATGTATTCTTGACGTGAAATTTCTAAACTGTAGCCAGATTGCGACTATACAGGGTGTTTATAAAGTCCCTATCTATTTCAGTGAAAACGTAGCAAAAAGGGTAACATTCAATAACAATATAATAGAAGGCATACATTTAACGAATACTTAAGCATACGATTCTACATGAGCACCATCAGTATCTCTACAGAGTTCGAATCTGTCAGCAGCATTGAGGAACACATTTTGGATCATGACAGGGGTTATTTTTGTAACTGCTGTTACGATACGAGCACGTAAATGTCCCAGCTTCATTCAGATGGCATTTTAAACATTAGCATCTTTCAACAAGATGGGGCACCTTGTCATTACGCAAACATTGTTCGGGAGTACCTAAATGAACGATTTCCAAATCGGTGGATCGGACGTGGAGGCAACAGGCCCTGGGCTGCTCGATCTCCTGACCTAACGCCCTTGGATTTCTTTGCATGGGGCTTCATCAAATCAAACGTCTATGAAACGAGGGTTACAGATCTGCAAGATTTACGTGCTCATATCGTAACAGCAGTTACAAAAATAACCCGTCATGCTCTAAAATGTGTTCCGCAATGCTGCTGACAGATTCGAACTCTGTAGAGATACTGATGGTGCTCATGTAGAATCATATGCTTAAGTATCCATTAAATGTATGCATTCTATTATATTGTTATTGAATTTTACCCTTCTTGCTACGTTTTCACTGAAATAGATAGGGACTTTATAAACACCCTGTAGTTGATAATTATCTAAGTATATCAAATATAAAACCCTTCTTTAAATACTTTAATAATGATGATATAAAGTATAACAAAGGCCTATTTAATAATTAATAAGACCTCAAACTTTATAGGCCTATTTAATAATTAAGTAGGCCATTTAGTAGATCATTTAGTTTAGTGCCTTGTTTAAAAATAAGAAAACTGAAATAATGAATACCGAAATCATTATTCTAAAACTTGGTGAAGTTGTGTGACAACTGATTTAACTGACCAGTTTAAGAATTTCCTTGCGGTTAACGAAACCTTAACGAAGTTAAAAGTTTCTCCTCCTAAATTTGCTGATTAATTCCCATTCACTGTCATTCCCATTCCCTAAGTGGAAATGCACACAGTGAAAAATTCATATTTGAGAAAAAAATGCCACTCCATTTCCATTCGTGCCAAATGAGAATTTATTTATTAGTACTCATTACCTTAACCTAACTAATAAGTAACCTAACCTAACCTAATCTATCCGGTTTACTCCCAATTCATGCCATTCTCATCCACGGCTTTCCCACTTTGGTCCAGGCTAAGTTAACTTAGGTTAAGTTAGGAACTTAGGTTACGATCGGTTGTTAGGTTTGGTTAGGCTGTTATGTTAGGTTAAATTAAGTTAGGTTGGGAAATATTAGCCATTCCTATTAGGCGCCTTTACCGCGAATAACATTGAATGGGCAGTAATCATCTATTTCTATCCAAACGTAATTTTGACCAAAATGGGAAAGCCGTTGATAAGACTGAGAATTGCATGAAATGGGAATTAACTCCTTGAGAATTAGCCCTTTGATATTCTCACTCCCAGATTTGTCATTCTCAGGCACGAAATTAAACGCGAATGACAATAAGTGGGATGATACCAATTTGATTAAAAATAAAATGTAGCATTTATTTTACACCTCTTAGAAAACGTATTCATATTAATGCTAAAATCATCCGGTAGCCTTTAATAGCACGGAAAATATATTACGATAACTTAACTGTTACATTTTTTTTGTATATTTCATATATTTGGTAGGTGCAAGATTTTAAGTAATTAAGACTTTCATTAACATTATATTACATAAGTCATTATACTTAATTTCTCCCATTTTAGAGTTTGGTTTAAAGTTAATGGCCGGTAGTGGTTAAAACAGGTTGTTCCATCTAATACGCAGTAAGTAGCAAACCTAACAGAAGTCCACACTAAAATGATGAGTCGCTACACGTATTTTATTTAGCTCGACCACTTCTCCCTTTTAAAAGGGACTTATTTTTCCCAGTTGGTGGCGTTATCTCCCGTCTCAGCGCCTTCAGATGAACGAAGGAGTTCAAACATAACATCCAACTTACTTTAAAAGCATCATAAAAACCAAACTCTTGAAACTTACACAATACTCGCCCCTAAATTTACGAAATCCACCTATACACAAGACTTAGTCAAACTTTTCATTCGCCTAACGTAGCTTGATCATTTTAGCTAAAATTTAAAGACAGAATGCGGGTTTCAAGTATTTTAGCCTAAACCAGGGTCGGGAACTTTTCAGTAGCATGAGCCACATTGAAGTGATATTACATTTCAACGAGCCACACAAACCTTCAATTTAAGAAAATACAGGAAATAGCTTAATAGATAAGTGTTGTCAAGTTATTTATTTGCAAATTATATACATATTCGTTTTAACAATTTAATGCGACACTCGGTCCTTGATGGTCGATAATCGGAAATTGTTTCCATTCAGGATTGACTTTTCGATTTTCCTCACAAAATTTTCGCATCTTATTCTTACTTGTGCTCACCATACTGTAATAACTTTTTTTTTTGAAGTTTAATCTCTCCTACTACTGGTAACTTTATTAACTTTATATCTTCTAATAAAGATCTACTATGTATCTGAGATAGAAACAAGATACCATTATGGAAGTACAATAATCATTCGGGTGTTTGAAAATTTAAAGAATATTTTTTTATGATGGCTGGGCGCAAGCCGCACTCAAAGGCCAAAGCTTCGATGAGCCGCATGCGGCTCGCGAGCAGCAGGTTCCCGACCCCTGTTCTAACCCAACAGAAATCTTAACCACTGCTAAAATTTTATTAGTTGTAAGCTTTACTCGCGCTAGAAACTCATAAGGTGTCTGAAGATATTTTTTATCTAATTTTTATTAAATTGCAAATTACGAAATATCAGTCTGAAATCCTTTTCAGAAATGAACAAAAATAATAAAATCTAAAAATGGCCGCCTTACCCATAAAACTAGCCTTTTAAATCTGTCATGGCACCACTGCTTAAGAATACCGTATGGTTGCTAATTTATCCAGAAGATTTTTAAAATACAAAATTAAAAATAACTTGGTGCCTCTCCTTATGTGACATCTTAAGACTAAATTATGGTGAACTTTTAAAGTGCCACACTACTCGGTTATCTTTAATTAAAGGTGTAAATTCCTCTGTTGAAGATAATTGCAATTAAGAATTAATTAACTTAATGGATCTTTCCTGTTTCATTAACTGTTTCCGATTTTTATGAAAACAACGTGATATGTACAGTTTTTCACGCTGATTTCAAAATTATAAACCATTTCATCGAGAAATATATAACCAAAAAGTTATAATGTGCAGAAACTAGCAAATGTTTGAAACAGCGTAGGCTATAGAAATTTTAAAATAATATGATTCTAAAAATAAGTTTTTTCGAAATGAAAGTAAATTATAAATACTACAAAAAGTACTAGAACGGTATAATCACTGCAAGCATAGGCTAGGCTATTTTTTAAACGGTGGCGTTGCGCATCTATTTTGTTCTTCCGCTGCAAGCATAGACTATCACTGGAAGCATAGGCTAGGGCGGCTAGGCTATTTTTTAAACGGTGGCGTTGCGCATCTATTTTGTTCTTCCGCTGCAAGCATAGACTATAGTTCAACATCTTTTTACTTTCCAATGACTGACAAATTTAATTTTATAGAATTATATAGGAAGACTGAGACAGAAGAAAATGCAGTAAATTTTTGACAAGCATATAACTTAATACCGAAAGAAAACAGTGTCCTAGAAAACATCAAATGCTAATAAGCCTAACTTAACCTAACCTAAGTATTTCTCGATGAAATGGTTTATAATTTTGAAAGCGTGAAAAACTGTACATATCACGTTTTCATAAAAATCGGAAACAGTTAATGAAGCAGGAAAGACCCAACTTAATTCCTATGAATAATTAATACAGTTTAGTTCAGTGGATATCATTAAGTTTTACTCACCTACACTGGCAGACGTCTGATCAAATTTTTCGGCTGTGATACACAACAACATTCCAAAACCTGTGTGAAGACCATGACACAATAATCCTACAATGCAAGCTACTGTGACCACAACCCAACCCCATCCTCCTTCTGGATAGTAATGCTGGAGCATCGTTGCCCACGATTCACGGCCTCCCCTGTGGGCTGTTTCCCTCGCTAAAGCTTCCAGCAACAAGGGGTCAGCAGATCGCAGAGCGTTCCATCGCGCAGAATCCGCGGGTAAGGACTGGGAACGATACAGTCTTGAAGCTAAACTGACCCCTTTGTTATCTTTGGCTGAAAGCTTACTGTTTGATTCAATGCAAGAAGCACTTTGGTCTTTGCAGCTTGGAATGGTCGGTAAGGATCCTTGTGTTGAAGGTTTGTTTTCCGGTAACTGTTTATCAAGGGCGAAATTTACTTTCAAATTATTAGGACTTTTGCTTTTCAAAAGTAGTCGATCGGTACTCGAAGAAAGATTCTCTTTCGACAATGATCCTCTTCCTTTGTGCAAAGGATCAAGAAGTAAGGCAGTTGAACCCTTGCTTTTTTCGGGTGTCTCAATATCTGGGGATTGTTCTGATGCATCTTTTCCTACTTCTGATTCTGGCAAACTTTTTTTGGTCAGTAAAGGTTCTTGAACTACTGAAATTCTTTCGGTGGAACTAGTACTACTACTGGTTTTAAAGTTCAAAGACGGAGCACAAATACTCGTAACACCTAAGATAGCTGCAAAGGCTTTGCTGGTACTTTTCGAATCACCCTCCTCTTTTTCTCTTTTAGGGTTCTTAGAGGAGTATCCTTCTTTCCTCGTGAACAACCCCTTTCTAGGGGCTGAACAAATTGGGCATAACATATTCTTCGTTTTAGGCATTTTTAGCAATATTAATCACAAACACAAATAACAACAGATTATTATTAATTACAAATTTAAAATATATACTCGTGTGTGTGTGTATATATATATTTTTTTTTTATGGTTTTTTTGGCCAATTACACTTAAAGCAAAATTTGATCAATATTTATATGAATTATTAATTATAAGGAATCCTTCAGAATTTTTTATCACTAAAATATAAAATAATTTTAAATAAATATTCACGTTTCTTAATATATTCGATAATAATAATAAGGTACTTGTAGGTTATCTCCCCCCCCCCACCAATTTTGACAATATTTTCGTTAAAACTAACGAAAATATTACACGACTTAACCTAACCAATTATCAAGGCGTACAGTTGATCTAATAGTAAATACTATTCCAGAAACAAACAGTTATAATTAATAATAGATCAACTGTAGGCCCTTGATAATTGGTTAAGTCGTGATATTTTCATTAGTTTTAACGAAAATATTCTGTCAAAATTGGTAGAGAGAGATAACCTACAAGTACCAATGATAATTTAATGAAATATATATATATGCATAAGTATAGTATACCAACTATCACACACACACACGTATATATCACATCACCTTTTTAAATTATCTAACTTTTTGTCTAATAACGAAACTGAGATGAACGTAATACACCATAAATCATACGAAAACACCACTGACACAAAATCGTATTAAAAGATATAGAACATTAAATATTATTTCTACACCGATAGGCTACATAATCCACGCGTGTGGATTTTTCACAGTAAACAACTTCTCACACCCTCACGACCGAAGTCTAAGATCACACTGAGCATCTGAGTCTCTTTTAAAGCCATAGGTATGAAAACCAAATAGACTATCAGCAACTTCTCAACAATAAAGGTTCAGTGAATTGTGTTCCAAATTTGCATAAAAAAAATGTTTGCTATAAAATTATCAGACCATTTTAGAGAACTCGTATAAATATAGAGGAAAGTAAATTGGGTTTCTATGGAAATATAAATGACAAGTACACAAAAATTTAAAAAGTAAAATAAAAATGAACGCACAGTAATGGATAAGGTATATACAGGGTGTATCAAAAGTCTGTTCTCATGGATATTTTGCGTTAATATTTTTTTTTATTATTTAGATTTCAGGGATCACCTGAAGATCAGGTGCCCCCAGCCTCAATTACCAAATGATATCTTCGTTAAAACTAACGAAAATATCACGACTTAACCTAACCAATTGTCAAGGGCGTACAGTTGGCCTAACCGGGCATTCAATTTAATTTATTATTATATTTGGTACTGTAAAGCAAAGAACAAGAATACATGGGGGCCCTGATCTTCGGGTGATCCGATTTCAGATAATTGAAGGTATGGGTAACTATATAGATCGAGAGAAGGTGGAAATTGTTTTGGTACGTGTTGCTGGTAGAAACCAGAGGGAGGAATGTTAGTTATTCCATGAACGGCACCCTTATACGTCATACAGCACCTCTATCCTACGCCTGGTATTAGGCTGTACCTAAAAATTCTTTAGGGTTAAGGTTTAACCCCGGAATTAAGAAACTCTCTCCAGCTGTGGTAGAAGGGAAAACCAAACGAAAAGAAATAAGGAAATCAAATGACTGGCTTTCAGTCCGAATCAATCATCAAAAATACCAGTCATATTACACATGCACAACATCATACAGGGCATATTATAGGCACTATTCGTGCTATCAATTTGTCATCATAGTCTCTATGTTTGTATTTTCTAGATACAGTAGCAAATTAATGTAAAACTATTTGAAATAACGTTTTTAGAATACTTTGTAAAATCCGGGAAATCCCGCCGGGATTTGCTGCGTTTGTCCCGGGATTTAAGGTTATTTTCCGCCCGGGATCCCGGGATCCGGCAATCTCAGTTGAGGAACCTTATTCTGTATGTATTTCTGTCTATTTAAGATTTTGCCTTGAAAAAAAGTTAAAATAAAGTTCTGACCTTTCGGGGCTCAAATGTGACAGAAAGAATCACGTCTCAGAGCTTAGATTTAGATAATGACTATAACAAACTAGTCATACACACACACACACACACACACACACACACACACACACACACACACACAGCAATAAAAAGACGTGTAAAGAACCTTCCCAAAACAAAAGCTGCACCTTGTAGCAGGAGTAGCTTTTATTATAGCATAACACACTTGAGATAATAACTACTGACGACAGTAAGTATCGAGTAAATTTTCCCACAGGACTCATGAAGGGATAAGACGCATCCTATACTGCTTACAATTTATTTAGTATGACATGGTAAAGATTCTTCCAAAGTTCAATTTAAATGTCTTGTAGGGTCTGCCACAAATGTGAGAGGAGGTCTTTGTTTTTGCAGCGACGATCCAAGCGCGCTCAATAAGATCCATGTCATAGTTCCTAAGTGCCCAGTAAAGGACCTACAGACCCCTTTTGTCTCTTCCCTTTAGTGGTAAATTTGAAGTTGTGATATGTGCCGTTCTTTTACAGAAGGTGTATGATGGTTGGTTGGTTTGCTCATTGTATCAGTTGCTCTACTCTACTGGAACAGTTGGAAGAGAGGATTCTATATAGAATAAATATGTATTTAGCAGAAATAAGACGTCTCTCGATCAATACTAGGTCAATTTCTCTGGCATTCCAAATTGCTATACCCATGCCAACAAACTGAAAACACAGTGCTTAAATGTGGGGCAGAATTCCTGAAATGCTTGGTTAGTTATTTTCTATACCGATGCGTGTCCATTTGACGTGAACTGGTTAAACTGAGATTCGCCCGAGAACGGAGCAAATATCCAAAAAACCAAAGGTCTGTGTATCATCTCTGACCACATTACTTTTCGCCCTATTTTTGGCGACTTATCGCGGGAGTTTTCTCCGTGCCAGACGTCTGTTGTACTCTACTTTATACGGAAAACGTTAAGTTGTTTGTTGTCACAAACTGACAGGTTGTGCTTTAACTACAAACTTTTTGCGTGAATTAAACCTCAGGATGGCCAGCAAGGAACTTTTGTCTTCGTTCTCTAACGATTGATCACTATCATATAACGAACGTCATCTTTCATACTCGGAAAAAAAAATCTTAAAATTTAACACAAGATGTGCAGTTTTCAACACGTTTAATTACTTAAAATATTTCAAGGAGTTTTGTGTTATTTGTAAGAAAAAGATAATAGTTAGGAAGTATGTGTGTAATCTCGTGAGAATTTTGTGGTGAAAGCAAAGCATCCATTTTTTATTTATTATTGATGTACAGCGTTGGGCACTAAAGCGTTAATCCGATAACAGTTAATTAACGAAGTTAACTTTTTTTAACGGACTATTAACGGAAGTTAATTTCCATTTATCGTTATCGGACCAGTTAACTTCCGATAACTCGATATTTAGTCTGTTAAAGTCCGTTAACACGTTAACTGCGAGGAGTCATTCACGGAAGATCACCGCTCCGCGAATGAATTCAAACCGCCATAACTTCAGTCTGCCAATTCCGTCCTCTGCCGCAGTGGAACGGCTCTTCTCTCTCGGCAAGGACATCCTGAGGCCCAAGAGGTCAAGACTGGCAGTTCTGCCTAACTTTGAGAAGTTGGTCTTTCTGAAGGGCAACCAGCACATTGTGTCATAGTCTTTAATAAATGTGCCTAAAATTTAATTTTACCTTTCAGTTCCCGCCATAATAATTCTCTGGTAAATTAAAATTTAGTTAATGGTTAGGGGTTACAAGGGTTTCAAAACATGTAATCAGTACATTTTTTATTAAAAAAAAAAAAAAAGTTATTAAGCAAAAAAGTTGCAAAACTTGATAAAAATATAGTTAAATACCTATTTATTGTTGGATTTTGCATAAATAAACATTTTCTATGGGTTTTAAAGCTTTTTTCCTTGATTTTTTAAATGTTAGTAAAGAAATAGTTATCGTTAACGGATTATCGTTAACTTCCGTTAACTTTGTAGTAAAATTATCGGATTATCGTTATCGGAGTTAAAAATTGGGGTTAACGGATTATCGTTATCGAAGTTAACTTTTTGGTTAATGGTGCCCACCACTGTTGATGTATTAACCTAACAGAAAATGCATATTTACATTTCAGATTTCACTGCAGAGGCATTTGATGACGTCAACTGAAAAATCCACCTATTCTTAAGAATATATTTCTTGATAATGGTTAAAAATGTCAAGGTCAGTTTAAGTAGTAGTAGTATGGTCCTAGATTGAAAC
Organism: Bathynomus jamesi; assembly: GCA_023014485.1. Classification (NCBI taxonomy): domain Eukaryota; kingdom Metazoa; phylum Arthropoda; class Malacostraca; order Isopoda; family Cirolanidae; genus Bathynomus; species Bathynomus jamesi. The sequence goes on from JAJOZX010011217.1 coordinate 83,040, forward strand.
ACATACCCGTAAACCAAAGACATAGTAGAGCAACGTTACAATTAGTGTTGACCTATACCCAATACCCATTTCGTTGACAAAACCAAAACATTGACACTAAAATAATTCACTTAACCAGTGGCGTATCCTGATCAGCTGCTTTGGTTTATCGCACTTATTCATTTTTTTAATGCAGGAAGGAGGGGCCAAGGGCAAATTCAAAATCAAGGTCCGGGATTTTCGAGATGCCTAGACACTCTGCCTTTGAAAGATGGGAGGTCATAGACAGGTCATATATATAAATTGAACAAATTAATAAAAAACACAAATGAAACAGACAATTAAAGGAACGTATACATGGCTATAATCTTTAAACAGTAATATAATAAAAGCGAATGAGCGCAAACACAACGTTCTGACACGCAATAGCAAACGGAAATGGCTAGCAGTACAGAGCACTCGCAGAAATGAACGATAAACAAGCCAGCTGTAGGCACTCGCTGATTGGCTGATATCCCCTGCGTCATGCCACTGCGTCATCATCCCATAGTCCTACTCAGGGATGTGATGCGTACGATAATTATCGTACATATACGACAATTTGGAGTCTGTGTACGATGTACGATACTGTCTTTGAAATGTACGATACTGTCTTCGAAATGTACAATAATTTTGGCCTGTCGGTCATATTTACCAAAAGCACTGGAAAAAACTCCTTTTCAATGTGCAATTGTCCTGATTAAAAAGATTGTAGTGGTCTGGATAAAGGATTAGGTTTTATAGTCCAGTTTAGAGCCAGAGGCATTTGTTTCTGGCAACAGTGTATCATCTGTGAGCTGGCCCACCAGCGTGTAAATAACACTCTGCACAAGAGAGTAGGACAGAACTAAGGTGAGCTTGCTGTTTTTGTTATATTTCTAATATATTTCATAATATATTAGAATATTTTCATATTTCTAATTCTAATATATATGTACGATAATTTCAAGTAAAATGCGATAATTTTGGCATGCTCAGTACGATACTTTGGGTTGGAGGATAGCAACCCTGGACTCCTACGATAGCCTGCAGTACTCGCACAATTACTACGATCAACCGTGGCTGTGGCTCATCTAATAACATCATTGTTTCATCTCACACTCTCAAAACTGCAGTAATTATTGTTGAATTGTATGGTTTGATGAGCTTTATAAGTAATGTTTTAATATTTATTAAACATAATTTGTGAATTCTCTGATGTTGGTTTACCACAGGTAAACGCGATAACACAGAGAATACGCCACTGAACTTAACCAACTCAACCTAGCGTAACCTAACTTAAAAAATCGTAAGCTAACATTAACAAAGACGTGTAACATCATAGGCTTAAAGGCACTTATTAATAATGATTAAAACCGCCCCAATTTACAATACTTTTAAAGTTTTAAGAGCTAGGATTTTCGCTTAAGTAGAATCACTAGCTACCGTACTTAGTCTGGATTACGAGGAAAATACTGTAGTTAGGGCTTAAGTTTAAATTCTAAGAGCTAAGTTCTGGATTAAAAACAAGTTACTTAGAGATTACATAGCGTAAGTCCTTTAAAACACTGATACCCTGATAAGATTTAAAACAGAACGCGGGTCTGTCATGCTTTATTTAGTTATAAAAGCCTTTCTTTTAAAATATTAATAAAACAGCAGTAACAAACGTTCCATTATATATTATTTAACTTACTAGAACTGTCTACATTCAGAACTAACGTATTGTTACATAATATTTTGGTTAAAATTTTGTGCACTTTTTTCCTGATGACGGCATTTTCTCGACGCATGACACGTTGTTCTCTTTCTAGCTTAAACGTAACATACACTTGCACGTAACATACACATAGTTTTCTATGTAAGTAATGTGGCCTTTTTAATAAATATAAATGGACGTTACGTAGGTAATAGCTATATCGCAAAGGTCTGAAAATGTATTGATAAATAAGAATGTTTTTTTATCATTTATATTAATTAAACTCTCTCTCTCTCTCTCTCTCACACACACACACACACACACACACACACACAGACATATATATGAGACCAAACGCAAACGAACAAAAAATTAAAGGATAAATTTGAATGATATAAAATACTAAAAAAGAAAAGGTTTATGCATTGAAGACAAAAATTAATTTTTTTTTTTTTTTTTGCTCATAAATAAATTTGGATTTTGACAAGTGAATCACGAAATAAGTTTTTTAAAAGAAAATATTAAGAATTAAATAAAGGAAAGGAGAAAATAGCCAAGTCATGAAAGAAAAAGTCATTTAGTAAATAATGGCCGTGACAAATGGGATAATTATATGCAAGTACCGAAAACAGGTTTCTATTTCTATAATTCTGGAAGGACTGTCTCCGTGTTTGATTGGTCGATGACGGCCATCTTTGTTAACGAAGCGATTTCCCTCGAACGCGTTTGAATTGGTTTTGTCTGTAGATCGTGTGGGCCGAGTTTCCGATCGATCGGTCAATTGACCAGTTACAGATATCTTTAAAACTTTAGGAAACTTTGCAGTAGTAATAATTAATTATTATTATTATTATTATTGTAATTATTATTATTATTAACGTGAACATCGCCTGTTGCGTTCTTGAAGTGGTGCAGTGAGGAACCCTAATAAGGGAAGGTGTTAAGAAACGCAGTATTCTCGTCTAAATATTGACATTCCCTTTTCTCCAAAGACACCAACATGATAAATTAACATAAAATAGATTCCCAAAAACGTTTAACGGATGTTAAACGGTTTCGTTAAAAAATAAATAACGAACATTCTAATAGTTTGGGTGTAAAAAAAAAACAAATTATATTAAACTTTGCTTTCAAACAAAACTCGCAAAACTGAAAAGATAAACCCATATTTTACTTTCACTATTGTCTTAACGGAGGATTCACTTATATATATATAGTGTGTGTGTGTGTTCGGGGGGAGGGGCAGTTTTGTTACAAAGCAACATAGCAACATGATACAGCTATAAAAATTTGACATCTTTATAAGAGAGAACTTCCTCATTCCATGTTTCTGGTTATTTTCGCAGAGCGAAACCGAAATGGCACTAATAGGAGGCGATGTATTAAAGCACCGTCTTCAAAACAAGGCTAATCAACGAGAGGAACCCTCTCATTTTATGGGTGGTGCCACACTCGGCATTCTTCATTAGAGATTACAGCCAAAACTAGATTTTTTTTTTATATACAGGAAGGAAGGGCCAAGAGCGAATGCCCACAAAAATGCCCCCTCCCGATAGAAGGAGAAGTAGATAGCTAAAATCAAGGTATAGCGTTTTCGAGATGTCTGGACACTCTGCGTTTGAAAGACAGGAAGAAAGATGGATTGAGGAAGGTTGTCCCAGAGTTGACCGGTTGAGTAGATGAAAGACTGGAAATACTGATTAACCCTTGCGTTAGAGAGTTCGACACAAAAGGAATGAGAATGTGTTTAGTATATATATATATTAGTGGTGGACCGGATATCCGCATCCGCATCATTTTTAGCATCCGCACTTCTGACTGCGGATGTTATGCGGATATTACCTCTAATAAATTATGCAATTTACAATTAAATTAGCTTATAAAATAGCTTATAAGGCCCAGTCATGCACATTTCATGTAAAGTATTAATTAATTATTAATGAACAAACAAATATATAAACGTCAAAAATAAATAGGTGGTAATACAGAAAATTGAATGAAACTCGTTTCATTGAATTTTCTGTGGCTGAAACTCTTGAGAAAGTTATTATTTTTATCATAATGAAAACATTAATATTAATTTTAATTCTTATGCATTGCCTCCCATAATAGTAATATCACGAAATTTGAAAAATTAGGTCATATATTCATAATTCTATATATATTGATAGATTAACTAAATATCCGCATCCGCATCCACGGATATTGAAATTAAAAATCCGCATCCGCAGATGTTGAAAAACTGACATCCGGTCCTATATATATATATTATATATATATATATATATAATATATGCTCTGTGCTAGTCAAATCAAAAGAACATTTATGTCCGTATTCAGTTTATTGCAATTTTTGTTAGTTTGATATATATATATATATATATATATATATATATATTGAGAGAGAGAGAGAGAGAGAGGACTTGTTTTATTTAATGTCCAGTTTGGCGGTAATTATGCCGAATGAACCCGTTGGCGGCACTACCCCATAGTGAACTCAGCAGGACAAGCACCATCGGCTTAATAGCCTTTTGGCCATAAACCTCTTTAGGGGTGTGTATAAGCATACAATTTTATGCCGGCAAGATTGAATTCCCAGTAAAGAACGGGTATTCTAAACAAAGACTCATTATACGTAAAGAAAATAATATTCATTAAAGAATATAAAAGTATAAATTCTTTTTAATAACTGAAGGTAAATTTGTCTAACAGAATCCTTGAATAACGCTGGATACGCAAACAGAAATGAGCGAAGAACAGAGCCT
>JAJOZX010011217.1:92500-116804 GCA_023014485.1 Bathynomus jamesi
GGGTAAAGTTTACGTTCCCCTACATTATCCTAGTGTAGTTTACATTCCCCTACATTATCCTACTGTAGTTTGCGTTCCCCAACTTTGTCCGCGTATACCTAATCAAATAAAACGTTAAAACTAACGAAAATATTACGACTTAACCTAACCAATCGTCAATATATATATATATATATATATATATACCACACACACTGTATATATATTGACGATTAATTAGGTTAAGTCGTAATATTTTCGTTAGTTTTAACGTTTTATTTGATGGATTCATTTAAAAATTGTCTCCTAAAGATCCTAGTGTAGTTTACGTTCCCCAACTTTGACCTAGTGTAGTTTGTGTCCCCTTTTGTGTCGGGGGGAAACGTAAACTACACTTGCTCCTAATTATTAATATAATATATTAATATATAAATAATATATAACTACTAAATATATATATAATTACCAAATATATATACGTACCTAAATACCTAAAAGCAATACCTAAAAGCTATTGCACATAATTTGTAAGTTTATAGGGGCACAATTTTAAAATTTCTTTCTTCCGAAATTTAAATAAATATATTTTATTTTTAAATGAAAATAGTTTTCCAAAAAAAAATCCCGTAAAGGAAAATAAACCTCCTTTTAAACAAATTCATTTTATTTTTACATGAAAATGAAGTTCTTTTAAAAAAATCTATCGACGAAACGTCCGTTCGACGAAGAGTCCGTCGACGAAGAGTCCGTCGACGAAGAGTCCGTCGACGAAGAGTCCGTCGACGACGAAACGTCCGTCGACGAAACGTCCGGCCACGGTGTTTATATGTCTGTAAGTTGGGATGATGTCCACATCGGAATCGTGCTAAGTTAACTCGATCCGATCTGCTCAGGCTGGTCTCTGACCTGTCAATGGGTGGCGGCTTCGCATCTAGGACCGTATTCGGACAGAGTCGTGTCAGTGCTTTGTGGGTTAGGTGTGTGTGTGTGTGTGTGTGTGTTTTCTGTACTGTGATGTCTGTGGGGCGTGGTATGGAATGGAGTATTTAGTTATAATGTCTCTCTGGTGTTACCTTAATGGTGCGAGGTGTTGGTGCATGCTTATACATGTAGTGGCAAGGGTGTTGGGGGTTAGTTGTCGCTGCTGCCACGAATTGTGTTCCCCTCATGTCTAAATGTTCCCTAACTTTCAGTATTTTTGTTTCTGTGTGCAGGTGTTCTATTGGTGTTGTTTGAGTGCATCCTGTAATGATACGAAATGCGTTGTTCTGTATTGTCTGTAAGGTGTTTAGTGTGTGTTTGGGATAATGGGTGCCAAGCATGGGTTAGCATAGTCCATAACTGAGCAAATATATTGTTTGTATATGAGTGATGTTTCCTGCTGGTGTCCAAAGTTTGGGTCTGTTAGTACCCTAAGCGTGTTAAGTCTTGACGTACATTTGTTTTTAATGTCCTGAATGTGGTTTGCAAAAGATAATGATGTGTTGTATGTGACCCCAGATATTTTGGTCCTGTGAGTGTGTGGGATGTTGTTGTTGTTTAGTGTAATCTGTGGAGTTATCTGGTGTTCTTTTGTGTTGCTTGTTAGCAAGGTGATGGTTGATGTTGTGGGGGCTACTTTGAGTCTATTGTGTGTGAGCCAGTCTTGTATACTGTTTATGTATTTTGTAGGTTATTTGTAGCGGTGTCGATGTTGTTGTGGGTGAATGTTAGAGTGATGTCATCTGCATATGATGATAAAGTAAGCTTGTTATCTATGGGTGATGGAATGTCATGCATGTATAAGTTGAACAGAATTGGTGAGAGAACAGAGCCTTGAGGGCCTCCGTTCGGAGAAAGCTTGTTTTTGGATGACTTGCCATTAACTGTGACATGTGAGTATCTTCCTGAAAGATAGTTGCTCAGCCACCTTTTGGTGTTATTGTGCATGTTTGCGTTGAGTATTTTGTTTATGAGAGGGAAGCGTGGGATAGCATCAAATGCTTTACTAATAGCTATTGTTACTAATAGTGTACGTTGAGCTGGTCGTCTGGAGTTGATGCCATCCATGATGTGCTGCGTGAGGTTAGTGAGTAATGTCGTGGTTGAATGGTGAGGTCTGAATCCATGTTGAGTAGGCGACGCTGACTTGTAGCTTCTTTATAAACTTCCAAAAACTCCTTACGCTGATTCGGGAACATTTGATTGGCTAATACCCCAATTTGTCACACATCTCTACGTTGCGCGAATAAGACTAGATATTGTGTATTTTACGACACATCGCGCATGTATCTATTTTTGAAAAATAGATTCTGATTGATGAAGAATATGCTTATGTTAAGATGGTGGGGGAACACTGTAAATGTCTCGGCAAATGTTTTATCCATTTCCAACATGAGATCGTCAATTACAATGACTGTATGCTCATTTCCCTTTAACGAATTAACGTCATATACGTCATTCAGGCTGGTGCAGCATTATAACCATTGATTTTTTATTTGCCTTGATAAGTGTCCATGTGCCATCGTCAGAGTCACAATGTGCCAGGTTTGGCACATGTGCCAGGGTTTGAGCACCCCGGATTTAGACTATATTAATGCTGCTAAAGATGACGTTTAAAGTCAGTGGTCTCGCCAAGGTAACATTCAGACATGGGATTTTGTAAACTCTGGTATTAGAGACCCGCTCCGGTGGTTGGTTTCTTCGTAAATAACTACGAGTAGTGTAAGATACATTAGAAACCGCATGAAGCCCGGATGGCAAAATATTACGAAATGACTCCGAACTGAAAGGGACAACTAAGACATCTTTAAAATCTTTAGTAGAGGCGTTATTGTCATAAAAAAAGTTCTAGCAGCACCAAGAGTATTTTCGATCAAATTGTTGGGGTAACCTAATTTAGTAAAAGATTTTTTGATATAAGCGAACTCATCATCCAAATACGAAGGGCTGCAAATCTTAAAAGCTCTCAAAAACATACCAATAAGGATGCCTCTCTTTGTAAAGGAAGTACGAGACGAAAGCCAATGGACATAAGAGTTAGAATGAGTGGTTTTTCTGAAAACAGTAAACTCAGGTTTATTATTAGATCTTATAACTTCCATACCCAATTTTTTTAATTCTGTTCTACTTCTACAATTTTATAGGGGGTAGGATATTTTTTAATCGGTCGAGAACGATATTAGGATCGGATTCTGAGGGAAGGAGAAAGAACACGTCATCAACGTAACGATACCAGTAAACGGATGGATCAGTAATATCAGAGAGAAACTTCCTCTCAAATAACTCCATAAATAAATTACTAAGGGTAGCTGAAAGGGGGGAACCTATACCGAGCCCTTCTTTCTGCCGAAAAACTAAATTGATGAAGGTGAAAAAAAAGAATGTGTGAAGCACAAGGAAAGTTGAATGCCATTTTCAATGAGAAAATCTTCGATGTATTTTTAAGTTTTTGCGTCTCTAGGGTCCTTACTGAAAAGAAAGACTGAGTCAAAACTAATTATCTGTTTGCCCTCAAGATCGGTATTAATAATTGTATTAATAAAGTCTGTTGAATATTTGATATGGGCATTGGAAATATTACCTATTAGAAAAGAAACATTTTTGGAGAGCCACTTGCCAAGTTTATAATTAGCTGCTAAATACTTGAATACTTAGAATAGCGCTTGAATGCATACTAAGAATCTTAATACCATTGAATCACTACAAAAATATAGTGATTCAATGGTATTAAGATGCAGTAATTAGGATAATAAAACACGGTACGTAATAAACTAATAAGCCTACATGCAGTATTATCAAAGCCTAGCTACATAAGTAGGCTTTGGTATTACTTAACGTTACACAGTTCAGAGAGATTATTCGGTTAGGCTAAGAATTTTCGTGAATGTTGTAGGCTGAAAACAAGGAGCCTAATACGACACTGTAAAACATCTAGTAATGCAGCTTACTAAAATGAAGGGGACACTCTGGATAAAAGCACCAAATTTTGTGGGGCACTTTCCAAGCTCCAACTAATAAACTTTTTGCTAGGAGCCATCAAATTTGAACTCTTGGAGGCTATCAGGTGACACTTTCAAGCTTTTGGATCGCACAGTAAGGCAAAAATGACAATTGTTTTATTTCTGTACATTTTTGTAATGTAGAAATTAATCTGATCAACAATCGGATCAATTCTATTTATGGAGCTTAAAAAACTTTATTTTCGTATATTACACGCCTCTGTATCTGTATTGGTTGCCAAGATATTAACCTTTAAAGTGCGTAATGGGGTCCTAATTACTTCCACCAGTGTGCAAAACTACGTAGAAATAACAGTTTTCAAATAATAGTTTTTGTATTGTAAATAGTTAGATAAACATAAGACATGAATATAAATGCCAAAAAAAGTTGCCAAAAAAAATCGGACCTAATATGTTTCATGCACTGCTCTCGATTTTCCTACGAAATTGCAAACAAGTGTTTTTTTGAGCAACCTAACCTAACCTAACCTAACCGAGTTTCTTATACTATTGTTTTTTGCAAGATATCGCACTAATTCTTGTAATTTTTTGTGAATTTGTATGGCATAAGCGCCACACCAGCTCGGACTTATTCAAAAAGATGTTGGAGTGTATTGCGTCGTTTCAGTAAATAAATTTATTCACTATCCAATAACATTTTTCTTTATCATTTCTCAAGAAAACCGATTGCAGAAACAAAATCAGGGTCATCGACTGGCCTTGTTTGCAATTTCGTAGGAAAATCGAGAGCAGTCCATGAAACATACTAGTCCCAAAAAATCTTCCCACATATTTTTTTTATTTCCTTGCCTTATTATACACTAAATTATTCTTGCAAACTTTTCTCACACTATAAAACATTTTCTTACATTATAAAACACAAAAGGTTTCTTCACTATGTACATTATATACAATTTTTCACTGTTTCACAGTCCGCACATATCCATGTCGTACGAGTCATTTTCTTCTCTCTTCGCACGGTCGTAGTTGCATTTGTACAGCCCAGTGCATCTCCAGTGAGCCTTCTTCTCGCACATCTGCCACCGCAGCCACTTTCGCTCTTGCAGTTGCATTTGAGCAACTCATTACAGCAGAGGTTCTGAAACTGGGGGTAATTACCCCAAGGGGGTAATTTGGGTATTTCCGGGGGTAATGGAGCAATTCTTAATATGGTAAAAATTTCAACATTAATGTCCGAGTCACGAAAGAGACGATTAACCCTTTGAGGACCATGGTCAAGTGTACTCGATTTCTAAAAATTGTTCATTCAAGACCGTGATCGAGTATACTAAGCAATCTGCAAAAAAAATTCCTTTCAAAGAGTTTCAAAGTTTCAAAGTAATTTCAGTTATTTTCAGTAATTAATTTTTCCACTTTCTTTACAACTTCGGCATTGCAAGTTTGTGTGGGGTAATGAGATTAGTTGAGATCAGGAAAGGGGTAACGGGGTCAAAAAGTTTAAGAACCACTGCATTACAGGCTTTGGAGGCCATTGGTAGTGTGGTCCACACAGGAAGCAAAGACTCGCTGTCTATATCCAATGTCCAGCCCCATCCCTCTGGAGACGGTGTTTGTTGTTGGGCCAGTTCACGGGTGGTCCAGATTGCCGCCTGGTAGGCAGCACGCTTTGAGTGCTCAAACGGAGCATCTTTGGTTGGAGGGATGTTTTCCATCGTTTAGTTTTTCTGGCAGAACATCTCCCTACGTGCCTCATTGACAGTGTTCAGGTGGCTGGTTTTGTCATACAGTACGACTGAAGAGCGTTCCAGCAGTTGAAAGCCTTTGTGACTTCAGGATAGGACTTCCAAGCTTCCCATGCTGACCTTTTCCCCTTTCCATAAAAAGCTGACACAGTATCATCATGACAGCAGCACCATCTAAAACTCTGATGTCAAAGGAGCTTGGAGGCTCTGTCTGAGTAGTTTGTTCTAGACGAGTTAGCAGGTCACACTTCTTTCCCCCAGACGTAGTCTTCTTCTGTCAGAGAGAGGGTGATTCTTATGTTTTGAAAAGGGTACCCATATCTGTCCCCTGTGCTGTGCCACAATGTAGAATCGGGAGAATAGGTCCACATCAGTCTTCAGTCAGATTGTCCGTGCACCCACGGTAAAGAGACCATGAGGTAGCTGAGAAGGACACACAACACTTCTTCTTAGTATGCTGACAGATAGCAGTCGTCAACTGATTTCTCAAGCTGCAAGATCGGTCATAAACTGACACTGAGACCCAAGTCATAAGCTGTGTGATCAGCTTCTTTTACTTCGTCTGTGTATGAAACGTTGACTCCAATACACAGAGGCAGTGGTAGTTCATAGTCCAAGGAGTGTCGACACTTGGCAGCAGTGGAAGCATTTTTTTTCTTACAGTTAAGAGGATGGTCTGGGAGATGGTAAGGCATTTTTGTGTGTCTGATGAATCTTGTTGCTTTAGATCAGCTCCATTCAGCAGCATAGACACGAGCAATCGAGCATCTTCAGAGTAGTAGGCACGGAATTTTGTTGACATTCAAAAGGAAATGAGGCATCAGAGTGGAACCCATCTGACTTGAAGCTATCTTCACGTACTATTTTGGCAGCCTTTGAAAGAATCACAGCATCTCTCTCATAGTTACACTTCAAAGCTCACTTCAACATTTGCTGCATTCCCTCTTGGAAGACAAGAACCACATTCTTTCCATCACATTGCTCTTGGGCTTGAGGGAAGTATTTAAGGACCTGTTCCTTGAAGCGGACTTTATTAATTTCCTTCTTGATACCAAGGTCCTGAAGATGTCTATCATAAAGCTGACGCAGCTCAGAAAATCTGAAGTAGAAGAATCCATCCTCAACTGAGTTTTTTACATGAGTGATGAGCTCTGTAAGAGCTCTTGCTTCGATCTTCTTCTCCTCAATGTGAGCTTTAGAGGATCCCTAACTTTGTCTCATTAGTGAGCGGTAACGATTTCTGAGTCCAGCCAGGCAAGTCAGGTGATATTTTATCATACATCCAGTGCAACATTTTGGCCTGTAAAAACTGTCACCATGCATGGTTTTCGTGGATCCTAGGAAACTAAAAGTACTTCACATAAAGACCACATGGAAAAAAAAATTGATGCTTTTATCTGCTCTGTCCACATTTTACCAAAATCCTGTCCAAAGCTACCTGACTAATCCTAGGCCGAGTGAGTTAGCCGTACGCAAAGGGTTATAGACACTGAGTTTATATGATAGGTATAGGCTATAGGGCGCGAGAACACATAAGCAAAGATGTTTATGCGATGATACTTGAAGACGGACTGTGGTTTGAAACTTCAACCGTTGACCGTTCGAGAAATGAAAGACCGTTAAAATGTTTTTAAGGCTTCTAACACTCGAAACTAACGTAGGTTTAAGAAAGCCTCCATCAGCGTTTGAACAGTTGTTACCTTGGACGAGTAAACATAAAAAGTCCAACTCTGAGGGCGAGAACAAAGCGCTTCTGTGATGTTTGAACGTAGGTGCGAGGAAACTTCTGTTAGAAAAATACGTTCCAGCAGACGAAGCATGAATTCTGACGCAGGTAAGGTGCTCTAAGATAAACGCCAGGCGTTCCAAGATAATTAAGGTGTTTGTACGAGCGCACGAAGCTATCACAAGGTTGACCTTTTGTGATGACCTTCGATACGGGCTTGAGAAAGTATTTAAAATAAAATCCGAAGGAAATGTTTATATATTCCTCTCTCTCTCTCTCTCTCTCTCTCTCTCTCTCTCTCTCTCTCTCTATATATATATATATATATATATATATGCGCCTCGGTAGTGTAGTTGCCATCATCATCACTGACTACGAATCCACTCACCCCAGGTTGGTTCGATTCCAGGCGATGGCAAGTGGTGCTCAGTTTACGGGGCTGTTTATCCTTCCGTGCAAAAAAAATGGTTGGTAGATAAATGGTACCCTGGGTAGCCTAGTGGTTAAGACGCTGAGCTGCTGATTGAGAGGTCGTTAGATTGAGTCCGGGCGAGGACTTTGTAATTTCTGACCACCCGTGGTGGGTCGTGGTTCGGATTCCACGTCAAGCTGTAGCTCTAAAGTGAGACAACAAGGTACAATTCGGGCAGAAGTAAATTCGAGGTTATCAATATATATATATATATATATATATATAATGTAAAGAACGACGCTTGCGTAGAAGAGCGTCCGCACAAGATGGGGAGAGAGAACGAGCAAATGAAAAATGAGGCACCTCCCAGGAATCGAACCTGGGATCACCCAATTGCCGGTGGGATATGCTAACCACTGCACCAAGGTCCCCAATCAGTCACAACTCGTAATTCTCCTACATACGAGCGGAATCGAATGCCCTGAGGGGACACCTTCTCATGCCGTACATATATACATTTTAACTGCAAACAACACACAATAAATTAATATAAAGAACGACCCGTTGCCCACGTCGGGCTAGCATCATGAAAAAGAAAAACTATGGTATTTGTCATTTACCATTACTTATTCGGACTATAGTGGATTTAATTTTCCCAGAAGAGTTCCATGCACGGTCTGTGTGTATCATAAAAAACTCAGGGGACCATTCTGAGTTCATTCCCATATATATATATATATATATATATATATTATATATATATATATATAGAGAGAGAGAGAGAGAGGAGAGAGAGAGGAGAGAGAGAGGAGAGAGAGAGAGACTAGACTAAGAGCACCTTCAAATATTAAGAAATGTTATCTTGCAATGGATTTTTATCTTCCTTTTACACTGATTTTCCCCATTTACTTTCATTGACTCGCATTGAGTCAGTGACTCTTACTGGCTTAGACGAACCTTCGCTGAAAAGTCATGCAAGGTAATTTAATTGAGTATTTGACTCCCTTCATCAAGATGCTTTCATCAATTTTTACTTCATTTCATGTCAAAGGAGTTAACCCTTCATGCATGGCGTCATGAAGTAATTGCTTCATTAATCAACAGTTGATCTCAAGTGAGTGAATTTGGATTCATGGATATTTCGATGGATTAGGTTTGAAGATTCTTGGTTGGATTTGGGTTCGAGAATTATTGGATTGTTTTTAAGGTTTAGTAATATATTGGATTAAAAGTACATGTTCTGATTTCTTTTATTTGAGGGATTGACCTATTACCATATCTGCGATATTTTTCTTGAAATTTATAAGATATAACCATTTCCTTTATGTTAAAATTTTCAATAACTTTGAAATGAGTAAACAAACTTGTAGGTCGAGGGCCGCTTTCAATATTTCTCAAACTCCGATTCCTCCTTTCAAAACAAAAATAGATAACTGAATAAACAAGAACTATGTTAGAACGACATCAATGTCCGTTCATATATTTGTAACCTTAACCTTTGGTGCGAGAATCTGAGTCTCGCTCGCGACACACCGTCTTGTGATACATATACGTATGAAGTTTCATCAAGTTTTGATGAATAGTTTGAAAGTTATGGCTCGAACCTCCATTTGACCCTTGACCTTCGATGCAATGACCTGATTCTCGTTCACGACACATCGTATTATGATGTATGAAAAGTTATGGCGCAGACACGAAAAAACTTCACTCGACTTTTGACCTCTATTTGTGACCTTGACTTTTGATACATACCCAATTCTTACTCACGACTAGAGCACGGATGTTTAAATCCATGAAAAAAGGCAGGCAAATAGGCAAAATAAGCATTCAAAATAGGCAGTAAAATGCCCAAGAAAGGCATTTATAAATTTGCTTTAAAAAAAAATTCTATTTAGAATAATTCCTTAGTGAACAACCTTGGTTTTGCTTCCGCTCGAATTGTTTATTCTGCCGAAGGTCAAGCGTGTTGCTCCACCTTAAAGCTACAACTTAACGTGGAATCCGAACCACGACCCACCACGGGCGGTCAGAAATTACAAAGTCCTCGTCCGGACTCGATCTCACTACCTCCCGACCAGCAGTCTAGCGTTTTAACCACAAGGCCATGATTTCATTTCCAAAACTAAAGTTTAATATACAGGGTGTCCCATAAGTCGGGCATCATAGGAGAAATTCATATTTTTCTATTTCTACAAACCATAATTCATATTTTTCTTATGCGCGGGATGCCAATTTCCCGTCCACCATTCTGTTCAGTGACGAGGCTGTTTTTATCTCGGGTGATGGTATGGTGTGGCATTTGGAAGGATCGCATCATAGGCCCCCCTCTTTTTCGATGAACATGTCACTGGAGGCACCTACCTACGTATGCTCAAGGAAGAAGCATTTCTCAGTGTCTTGAACGAAGAAGGAAATTTCCCAACATGGTTCCAGCAAGACGGCGCTCCTGCACATTACAGCACCCAAGTAAGGGAATACCTGTACCAACAATTCCCTGGTTATTGGATAGGACGTCGAGGGCCTGTGGAATGGCCAGCTAGAAGCCTGGATCTCACGCCACTAGATTTTTATCTCTGTGGCCACTTGAAAGCGCTGGTATACGCAGAGAAAATTAGGCAGCGCATTATTGGGGCATGTAACACCATTACTCCTGACATCATTCACCGTGTGCTTGCTGACTGGGTATCACGTCTGAATTTGTGTATTGAAAACAATGGTGGACATATTGAGCACGTTCTGTAAATAAAAGCTTTTGTTTTGCCTTTTTTTATTATTTTTCCTATGATGCCGGACTTATGGGACACCCTGTAGAATAATACCTTTATACACATATAAATAATACATATTACAACACCATTATAGTGAATAAAAGAGTAGGTATTGAAGATGGTTATTACACAATACTGAAAACGATTTAAATTTAAAAAAAGGTTTAATATAAAATACTACTATTATGCACGCTCAATTTCTGTTATATATATATATGTGTGTTACGACCTTTTTGCGAAATCGGCCTTTTACAAAAGGGCCAAAAAGCCGGCCTTTTTAAACAATGGCATTAAATGCCAGGCCACTTTGCAAACAGGCCGGCATATTGGCCATTTTACAAAATGATTGATAATCCTGCCGGCCATTTTGCGAAAAGGTAGAACTTCAGTTACGAGATTCAACCCAGTTCGATTTAAATTATTGAAATTCTTAAAATTGAAATTACTGAATGCCCGGTTAGGTCAACTGTCTGCCTTGACGACTGGTTAGGTTAAGTCGTGATATTTTTGTTGTTTAACGAAAATATCACGACTTAACCTAACCAATCGTCAAGGGCAGACAGTTGACCTAACCGGGCATTCAATGTCCAGTTCGACACAGCTTCGAAGGGTATACGACAGGACTCCTCCGAAGCTTCTAGTCATTTTACAAAATGGCCAATATGCCGGCCTGCTTGCAAAGTGGCCTGGCATTTAATGCCATTATGCAAAAAGGAAGACTTCGCAAATATATAAAATTTATATATATTTGCGAAATCGGCGTTTTTGCATAATGGCATTAAATGTCAGGCCACTTTGCAAGCAGCCCGGCATATTGGCCATTTTGTAAAATGACTAGAAGCTTCGGAGGAGTCCTGTCATATACCCTTCGAAACTGTCGAACTGGATATTGAATGCCCGGTTAGGTCAAGTATATATACATATATATACATATACATACATACATATACAATAAACGGAGAAATGAAATTTAAAAAAATAAAAATTATTAAAAATTAAAAGATTGTGGGAGGGGCATACAACTTTGTAAGGAAACACTATCGATTTTTAGCACAAGATTAAATTAATTGTTTCCAACCAATGTTATGAAAAAAAAAAAAATACAAATTTATACTGGAAATCTGCCCGGGTTTTATCACTCTACCCATCTTGTATATAAAAATAAATTGAAAAATAAAAGTTATTAGAGTGGCATACAAGTTTACCAAAGAGTTAGCGTTCTACCCTTCTTATCTAAATCTTTTCTGAAGGAATTCAAAACAACAGGATCGAGTTGAAAACTTCAACATAAGCAAAGGTCTTTTTCAACTCGATCCTGTTGTTTTGAATTCCTTCAGAAAAGATTTAGATAAGAAGGGTAGAACGCTAAATCTTTGGTAAACTTGTATGCCACTCTAATAACTTTTATTTTTCAATTTATTTTTATATATAAGATGGGTAGAGTGATAAAACCCGGGCAGATTTCCAGTATAAATTTGTATTTTTTTTTTTATTTTTTATAACATTGGTTGGAAACAATTAATTTAATCTTGTGCTAAAAATCGGTAGTTTGATCTTGTGCTAAAAATCGATAGTGTTTCCTTACAAAGTTGTATGCCCCTCCCACAATCTTTTAATTTTTAATAATTTTTTTTTTTAATTTCATTTCTCCGTTTATATATATATATATATATATATATATATATATATATATATATATATATATATATATATATATATTTTTTGTAACCTATATATAGGCTGTAACTCTCTATGCACTTCAGTGTTCCTGAGGATGTCATCAGACGAAAGCGCTTGAGCACCATTCTGTTTCCTTTCCTTCGTGGTTTTATCTCATATATATATATATATATATATATATATGGGATGAATTTCACAATTAAACACGTAAAATGAATGAATGATGGAAATCCACAAGGAAAAAGAAAAATGATTCCAAGGTCTTTCGTGTATTCAGAAGTACACCTCGTCAGAGAATGAAAGGAGAAGGCGAGATGACGAAAATATATACATATGTACAATTGGACAGAGAAATAAAAACATTAACACATGATTAACAAGAGTTGATTAGAGGCAAAAGGTATTTTAACAGGATATTGTCAATTTTATCATTCCCGCACTGTTATTGAAATTATTTTTAAAATGGATAAATGCACATTCTAGAATATTGCTTTCAATTATATTTGTGTTTTCAACGAGCGCTTTAGAACTATCCCACTTGATACTATACTTGATACTATATACATATGGTTAAGTAATGCATTAGAATTATTTGCTGTTCTACACGCATATTTATGCTGTTTTACCCTAATATCTAACGTTTTACCCGTTTGGCCTCTATAATTTATACTGAGTTATACATTGTGTACATCCGATCAAATACACACAGCCAACCGCATTATCTGGGCTATTCTTTATTTGGCGTGATTTAACAGTATTATTATACTTAAAGATTAAATTGATACCAATTGCTTTAAGTAAAGTCGGAAGATATTGAAAATTTACATGGTAAGGTAGGCTAAGGATATTTTTACTCTCAAATTCCTTTACAGTTACATTATTATAATACCTATTCTACTCTTAGCTTTCCTA
The DNA here is from genome assembly GCA_023014485.1 of Bathynomus jamesi. NCBI lineage: Eukaryota > Metazoa > Arthropoda > Malacostraca > Isopoda > Cirolanidae > Bathynomus > Bathynomus jamesi. The sequence continues at coordinate 105,661 of JAJOZX010011217.1, forward strand.
AGGCAGTTACCTAGAAATGAAATAGGATAACATAATTTAGAATGACATTGAGTGGGATGATACTCTGCGAGAGACTCACAGAAATCGCCTGAGAAGTCTTGCGAGTGGACAGTCTAGGGTGGTTAAAAAAAAACCAAAAGTTTAAAATTTATAGGTGATAGTATTTTTTCCCATTATATAAGTCAATAGAAGTCCACTGATACCATTTTCATCAAAATCGAATTTTGTTTAGGGGTTCCTCATTGAGGTTGAATTTCTTGCATTTAAGGAAGCTTTATTTTTCCTTAATTATGAACCTAATTATTATATTTGTATTGAAGTTTAATTGATTTTATGTATTCTTGATATAAAAATGCAATTAAGAACATTTGCTGATATTTTTGTACAAAAGATAAATGAATCAGTGTTACCAGACATTTATTTCAATCACATTTTGGTACTAATTATAGTCTTTTTTTTTAGTTCTGCATGGTGTGTCTAATGCAGAATGTTCATGTTCATTGAAATTTCGATGCTTTTCAACTGCTTGTAGAAGCCATTGCAATTGTTCTTCGTTTTTCGTTATCGTTTTTGCGAAGTCCTGGATCATGGCAATGCCTCGCTCGGCCACATCATTGGTGACTTTAAGACATTTGACAAAGTTATAAAAAGTATTGAAGTCCTGATCATCAATCCATTCCTCTACCGGTTTGCTTATCCACGCGGTTGAAATAGCATTCAAAAGCTGGAAAACAAACCACGATCTTTCGTCTAGTATGTCTATCAGCTCTATTATTGTCTAGGAGGACTTAGGCTTTCTTCATTTTCTTCCGACACTGGTAGTGAGGCCAGCTGCAAAGAACAAACACTACCTTTTCTGGCCTCATGTAAGAAGTGTGCCGTCGGAGAACACCTAGAGCACTCTCAGCTACTTCCTTGTCCACCATCTTGTAGCGGATCAGATCTCGGTAGAGGCAGAGGTCGTTGACAGGAGCATCAGCAGCAACTGGCGCTGAGAACCAGACTCGGACATACAGTATGGCGGTAAACTGCACCATTCTTTGCAACGTCAGTAAGGTGTGTTCATCGTAACCCAGCTGTTCCCGAAACAGATACATCTTCGTGTTGTAAATCACCTAAAATGGATAAATTCATTAATTTTTTTTATTAGATTCTATGCCAAAGTTTTAATAATGGTCAAATTCAATGATTTAACCCTTTAACGCCGAACGTTTTCGTAGGGTTAAGTCTAAATGCGTGTATTTGAAACGCTATGTATTCGACTCAGTCGGCGTTAGAGGGTTAAAATATGTGAGCAGTGTTTGAATGGATGTGGGTTTTGTTTGTGAGCATTCAGGACTGATGAGGGTTAGGAATAGGAGTCCTGCTGCCTTAGTTAGGGAGGATATGTTATTAAAGTTGCGGTGTTTGCAAGTTTTGAAATTTGCAAACTGTTAAACCTTGTCGATAGTGTTCGAAAGTGATATATAATTCAGCCTGCCCTCTGCTAGTAATATTGAGACTCGTCGTACCTCTGGTAGACTACTTTATCTTAATTCCAAATAATGCGCCTTATTTTTTAAGAAGTTTTTTGTATCGGAGAAAGATTTTATTATTGCTTCAAACATACTTGGAATTGTTGCGTAACGTTTTGTAATGGTTAACCGAATTTCATTTATATTTCAAATCAACCTCCACTGTTCCAAAAGGCTTAACCCTTTATGAACATTTGGATCGAATAGGTACCGTTTCAAACACACGCGCATTTAGACCTAACCTCATAAAAACTTCCGTCGTTAAAGGGTTAACAAAATGAGGACTTCATTTTGCCAAGACTCTTTTTTCAACATAGGCCTCCTTGTGAAGTTCATGTTGAACTCGAGGTCTGGGACAAATGCCCCCCTTGCCTCCCCTAAAAGCGACCCTGTGTGAGTCGTGTATGGCATGAAAACTTTTCAGATCTCATTTTAAAAAATATCTCATCTTTTGGAGTTGTAAAAGTTGCAAAAAAGAAATATATTTGAACGTCGAGGGAATGTACTAAAAAACAGTAAACAAATGAATGTATAGTGCCGCCATATGGGGAATGGAGTGCCTCTCAAAGATGGCACTTGGTTTATGAAGATGACATCTGGTGTATGAAGATCACTATCAAAAAAGTTACACGCAAGCTAAATTATGAGATGCAAAAGTCAACAGGGCAAAATTATGAAGTCAGCAATACATACAAAAAGTTAATTGGCCATTAGGTAAAGAGGAGGAAAGCTTATTGAAATCATAATTAGAAAGAACGCTATAGTCTGTTAGTGAGTGATAACACACTCCTAGAAATTCTATCTTAAACTTACAACCAAAGCCTCCATTTCCGGAGAACTATCCGGAAGGTAAAGAAAGCAATTTTCACGTTTTTAACAAAGGATTCTATTACTGTAGATCAGCGCTGTCCAACTTGCGGCCCGCGGAATGGACGTTTGCCAAATTTCATTTCTGAATTTTCTTCCCAATTTTGTCATTTCTAGTAGGGAGAACAACATTCAGCGGGTTCCTAAGTCGTATTAACCAACAGTGTATGATTATAGGCAACATCTTGGCCGCGCTTTATAGAAGTTGGACAGCACTGCTGTAGATGAAGAAAACGAATGTGATTTTCCAGATATTTTGCTGGGAAACTGCTAATGATAACGCCAACAATTTTACCGTAAACAACCTATTAACTTAGTTAACTCTTAACTTGAGAACGATCGCGGTAGAGATTAAAAAATCATAAAATTTAATGTTATAAATTCTAATTTATAACGTCGCAACTTTAGGATTCGCGCGGAATGTGATCATAAGAAAACGGGTTTTTCATCGTTCAAGGAAATAGGGGATACATTTTTTGTTTTTTATATTCAACAATAAATTTTAGCTGAGAAATATTTCCCCCATCATTATTCACAGATAAAATAGACGTAAGACTGACAAAGAATTTTCAGTGAGGAAGTTATCACTCGCAAAAATAAGTGATTTTTCCACGTAAAATTGATATTTTGCATCTAAATGAAGACCTTTCCTTTCCAGTCAAAATTTTAAGCGTGCGAAAGATAACCAAAATGCTAACTTTTAATCAAAGATAACACTGGGGAACAAATTTCAACTTTTTGTCTATTGAATTAGATTTGACAGTTAGTTCTAGGTAATTTGGGTGCGCTGAGCACGAATTTTTACTCGGTTTTGCTCTATCAGGTCCTGATTTTGCTCAACACCCCTCCTCTTTCGTCGTATTCATAAAAAGGTTTTTTTCTCAATACTCGGTCTTTTTGCAGTTACACATTATGCAACTAGGTTTTTATCTAGGTATTTGTACCTATTGTTATGGTATTGTTGTATTATGTATATTTTTATATGTAACACCCTAAAAATATTTTTAATTTTGTCATTTTTAACCCATTTTAATATTAGTAAATTAAGCTAAAATATCATAGAATTCTAAAATTTTCTCGAGCGTTCCTGTTCTCTGTAGAGTATTCTAGAGGGACAACTAAAAATATAAAAGCGACTCGTTTCCAGAGTCAGTCAGTCAGTCAGTCAGTCAGTCAGTCAGTCACAGTTAGTTAATTAAGTTTGGGCATTAACATAATTTTTGAATTGGCATATGATTTAGTGAGTAATTTTGTCATCGTGATTTAATATAGTTGATTTAATTAGACGTAATTTATATTGTACATACTCATCCGTGTTTCTAGTTTAATTTCATAGATTGTAAGTACCTATTTCATAATAAGTACCTATTTAAACTAATTTTTGTGTGTTTATATTTCAGATTTTCTTAAATTTATATGAATTAAGGGCTTTTAAATACCTTTTACAAATTGGCAGAACAATCAAGCAATGTTCATCAAGCACTAGAAATTCAAATGCAAAACAACCCTGATTCCTTCTGTTATATATGTGGAAATTTTTACACTTCCACATCAACGAGCAAATATAACTGACTTCGTAAAAAGAGCTTACTTAGCTTATTTTGGCATAAAACTGGGGGACCAAGATAAATCGTGGGCTCCACATAAAGCCTGCACTATATGCATTGAAAGACTGCGACATTGGACGAAGGGTTCGGATTCAAAAATACCTTTTGGAGTTCCGATGGTAAAGTTTATGATTTCATAAAACTACGTAATTTAATCACTAGTATACTGTAACTTACCTAAATGTAATTGTAACTTATGGTACATAAACAAAAATTTACAGAAAATGTTTAAGAATCTCAAATATTGCATAAGGTTGAAACACATAGAAATGTTAAATGTTTGGGTGATAACTTTTGATAAAATTCATAAAAACAAGTCTCTCGTCGCTTTTGTTAACGCTTTACAATTTTTTTTTTCCATATCAGGTGTGCGAGAGCCTACTAACCACGAGACCGATTGCTACCTTTGCTTTGTCAAGACTTCGGGCTTCACTAAGAAAAATAAACATTGTATCGAGTACCCAAATTTCGACACCGCGATACGACCTGTGCTACATTCAAATGAGATCCCCATTCAAAAATTTAAGGGTCTGCCAACTCAAGAATTAGTTGAAGATGTTCCTGAAAATATTGTTATGCATGCCTTTGAGGAGTCCAGACACCGATTTTGACCCATCGTATTTGAAAGTCAAAACGATCCGCAAAAGTTTAACCAGGCCGAGTTGAATGATCTTGTAAGGGTCTAATTTGCCCAAAAAAGGCTGCGGAAATTTTAGCTTCAAGACTTAAAGAGAAAAACTTGCTTACTTCAAACACACACATTTCATTTTACAGAAAAGAGAAAAAAGAACTTGTTAATATTTTAGAACAGAGGATAGTTTTAGTATATTGCTGCGACATAGTTGGTTTGTTAAAGAAGATGGGGGTTGAGTCTTACGATGCCAAATGATAGGCGCCTTGTTTTTAGACAGTTCGAAAGAAGTCTTAAGTGTGTGTTGTTGCATAATGGTAATCTATAACGGCTCGATACCGATTGGGCACTCAACAAAATTAAAAGAAAAGTATGAACATATAGAAAAGGTTTTAAATCTTATCAAATATAGGGAGCACGAGTGGATCATATGTGTTGACTTAAAAATGGTTAATTTTCTGCTAGGACAACAAGGAGGGTATACTAAATATCCCTGCTTCCTTTGCTTATGGGACAGCAGAGCCAAGGAAGAACATTATTTCAAACAAATCTGGCCAGCACGAACATCACTTACTGTCGGAGAAAAAAACGTAATTAATCCACCTTTAGTGAGCAGAGATAAAATCATATTTCCTCCTGTGCATATAAAACTAGGCCTCATTAAACAATATGTAAAAGCTTTAGATACGAACGGCGAGTGTTTCAAATACATAACTTCAAAATTTCCAAGTTTAAGTTATGAAAAAATCAAGGCGGGAATTTTCGACGGTCCACAAATAAGAACAATGATTAAAGACAGCAATTTTCCTAATGTCATGAATGAACGCGAAAAAAAAGGCTGGTTCTCATTCGTGGACTTGATAGAAAACTTTTTAGGCCATTATAGGGCAGATAACTACGAAGAAATCGTAAAAAACTTTTAAGGGACTACAAAGAGTTAGGTTGCAATATGAGCATAAAAATGCATTTTTTGAATAGCCATCTTGACCAATTTCCAAGTAATTTAGGTGATGTAAGTGACGAACAAGGGGAGAGATTCCACCAAGATATAAAAATTATGGAGGAACGGTACCAAGGCCGCTGGGATTCCCACATGATGGCTGATTACTGCTGGTGCTTGAAAAGAGACCTGCCATCAACAAGCAAATACGCTAGAAAGTCTTACAAAAGAAAATTTTTGCCACAGTGAAAGCTTCATATCTGTTTGTTTTTTTATTTTAAGTCATTTCTATCGTTATAATGTAATTTTACTGTAGTTTGAACTGCTTGTATTCATGAAACTTGAAAACAAAATTTAACACATGACTTAATTTTTTAGTCCTAATTTGAAAAATCTGGAAAATGGCACATAGGCTGTCGACAAGAATCAGGACCTGATAGAGCCAAACCGAGTAGAAATTCGTATTCAGCGCACCCAAATTACCTAGAATCAAGTGTCAGATATCATTCAATAAAATACGTGTTGCCCAGTGTAATCAATAATATGAGAGGTAGCAAAAGCTTTGAATAAAGACGCAGTAACGGGAAGACGTAATAGTCAATGCGAATGCAACTAATTTTATGTGTTTTGCAAATCAGTGCATAGTAAAACAAACTACATTGAAAATTATATACCAGTGAAAAAGTTTGCAAATTAAATGACACCAAAGGCTCTGACAAAAGTCAAGCTTATTGTCTTGACTTAGACTTACAGCTTAACGGGAAATGCGAACCATAACCCACCAAAGGAATGGTAATTTTTTTTGTGCAGGAAAGAATGGCCAACGCCGAACGCCCGCAAAATTGCCCCCTCGCCCCAATTGAAGGAGGAGGAGGAGAAGAGAGCCGAAATGAAGGTCCAGTTTTCTCGATATGCCTGGACACTCTGAATTAGAAAGACTGGAAATAATAGACAGGAGGAAAGATGGATTGAGGGAAGTTGTTCCAGAGTTGACCGGTTGAGTAGATGAAAGATCGAGAATACCGATTAATTAACCCTTACGTTAGAGAGTTGGACAGAAAAATAATGAAAATGTGTCGAAAGTCTGATACTGCAAACTTTCCTTAAAGGAGGAGGCATGCAGTTAGAGAGTTCAGAAGAGCAATGTCCGATATAACCTCAAAAGTAACTCATCCGATGTAAATAACTACTCATTTTAAGGAGAATATAAAAGATTTAATATGGTCTAAGTTTCATTTAGTAATCTTGGAAATTGTGGGGTTTTGTTGACATGATGAAAAAGGTGGCCACTTTTTTTTGGATATATTGTACGAGTACATATGGAATGACACGCATAAACACGCGTAGATTTGTACAATACGAGTACGAAATTACTCCCACCAGGAATCAAACCCGAAACTCTTTAGAGGTCCCGGGTTCGAATACTGATGGGAGAAATTTTGTATTACATAGAAATCAGGTGTGCTCATGTGTGTCATATATATATATATATATATATATAGAGAGAGAGAGAGAGAGAGATTTTGTACAATACTTCATTTTTATTTAACTTTAACTGAAGAACAAAACAATGATTAAAATTAATTACCATTTTAAAAACGAAATTAAAAAATTAATTGAGAGAAATAAGCCATAAAAGGATTTAATTAAGTTTTTGTTGCGAAAATAATCATTTATCGGATTTCCACGACAAGAATCTTTACATTTATGAAACCATTTTCGCCAACCAATTAACCAATTTTAGATTTTTAAAAAAATTTAACGGATTTATTCTGTCAGTTGCGTTAAAGACATAAATATTCTGCGCTATTCTTTTCTCTTTGCAGTTTGTACAGTTCAAAGGGAGGGACTTTTTCTGTTTGTTGGCCACCGCGGGAATTGAAAGCGGGCTGGTGGTCCTCAAATGAAAAGGAAACGCCGAATAGCTTTATATCATCAACGTTTCAAATTTTGTATTCCGAATAATATAAAATTAAAATAAAAAGTCTTACATCCAAACAATGTATGTTAATCAGTAGAAATATCTTCCTCAATCTTTCTCAGCGGCTTTAAACTTCTCCTTTTTGCTTAATTCATAAAAATCAATGCAAAATAAACATCCCTTTATTGTCTTAGAAGACAACTCCTTTCTTTACTCTTCAAGCCTCGCGGACCCAATTCTTATGGTAACGCGGGATGTGCAAAAACGGGTAGCGCTGAGAGAGAGAGAGAGAGAGAGAGAGAGAGGAGAGAGAGAGAGAGAGATATGCAAGCAGGTCTGTTCAGAGAGTGAAAATCCGCTTACGGAAAGGATGTATCGAAAAATTTAAAAGTGCATGCATGCATCGTGACACTGAAACATTTTCCTGATCACAAAGAAACCAACAACCAACCAAAAATTTTCCATCGGTTATCATTCTGGGAAAACATTTATAATTTTAATAGTGGTAATTAGTAACAGAGGAAGCGGTAAGGTAGAGAAAAATTCATGTGAGAAGACTAGGGGACAGAGGACGACAGGGACCTACTTATGATGTCATCTCCATTTATAAACTACAGTTTACACTGTGTAACACGGATTCTGTTTATATATAATTTTTTATGTTTTTATATGCATTTGTGGGCGCTGAGTCCAAATCTGGCCTTGGTTTGTGTGTATCATCAATGGTTTCAGAGATAATCCATTTTTCATGTTTTACCAGTATAATGTTATTATGGGCGCAGCAATATCAGAATAATCAGGAATTGTTGAGAACAATCCGGATGTTCGTTGACAGTTTCTTGCCCTAGAAATTGCCCGAAACTTCCACTGTGCTATATAAAGAAGAGCGCAGAGTCTGAAAAATCAGTAAGTGTGAGCACACAAAGAAAGCAGGTTGTTTGTCTGATGGTTACCAGCACTGAAGCACTGAGGTACTGTGTTTCTGTGCTTCTCTGTGCTGACGATTTGAGTGTTATCGATCCTTTTTTATTGCGAACATTATTTCAGTGTTGTGAATACATCCTTTTTCTGGAATCTGTAATCTGTTGCAGATTTAATAACTCTTCTCTCTATATCTGCAGGTTATGATTAATGTAGTACAGTTTGGTAAAGAGAATGGCAACTAGAGCTTGTAAACACTCGCCGGATATATTCTGCTACGTTTGTGGGTATTACATAGGTCCCAAGCAAGTATCGCACAAGATTGTGAAAGGCACCAGTTCTGGATCGCGTATCGGCTCTATTTTGGTATGCCTATGGGTGACCAAGATAAGCCCTGGGCACCCCATGTGATCTGTGGAAGCTGCCGCTCCACACTTGAAGGGTGGCTGCGGGAGTACACAAGGCAATGACCTTTGCGGTACCCAGAATATGGAGAGAAACAAAGAGCCACCACGACGATTGCTACTACTGCATGGTAGATGTTTCTAAGTACAGGAAAGTTAAAGGAAGGCAGACTCTTCAGTATCCAAGCATAGCGTCGTCCATAGCTCCTGTACCACATGGCGAAGGTCTTCCAATACCACGTCCACCAGAAAAGGTATCTATCCATTACTTTACCTTCTGTATTTACAGACTGTGGGTCATTATGTGTCGATTTTTCTTAGTGCTGATGCTCTTCTACATATATAGCTATGCCTATATTTTGTTTCTTTGCTTTGCAGGTTGAAAATGAGGATGCAGCTAGCTCATCTGAGATGTCGGCTGGTGAGGACAGTCATGATGAAGAATATACAGTAACTTTCAGTACAAACCCTCACTTTCCAAATCAGAGGGAATTGGACGACTTAATTAGAGATTTGGGTCGGACGAAATCAGGGTCTGAGCTTCTGACCTCCAGACGCAAAGAGTGGAATTTGCTTGGAGAAGACTGCAAGAGCATTGTATACCGAAAGCGGCATGAAGAGTTTGCAAGGTTCTACGATGTCAATGGCTCTGTCTGTTATTGCAACGAGGTTAATGGTCTATTCACAGTTATTGGGTTAACACATATACCCTCAGAGTGGCGCCTGTTTATTGACAGTTCAACCCGGAGTTTAAAAGCTGTTCTACTCCACAATGGGAACAAATATCCATCTATACCAGTTGCACATTCTGTTCAAATGAAAGAGGACTATGAAAATGTCAAACAACTGCTCACTCAAATCAGGTATGAACAATATAACTGGGACGTGTGTGGTGATTTCAAAATGATTGGTTTCCTGTTAGGTTTACAAGGAGGGTTTACTAAATATTCATGTTTTCTTTGCCTGTGGGATAGCAGGGCTTCAACTGAGCACTATAAAACAGTTCAGTGGCCTCCACGTGAAGGACTGCAACCAGGAAAGTACAATGTACTCAGGGAACCTCTTGTGAAGCCTGACATAGTTCTGCTACCACCTCTCCATATTAAGTTGGGTCTAATTAAGCAGTTTGTAACTGCGTTAGATTTTGGAGGGGAAGTTTTCCAACAGATTCGGGTCATGTTTCCTTAAACTCTCTGAGGCCAAAGTCAAGGCTGGCATCTTTGTAGGACCACAAGTCAAGGCGCTGTTGAATTCAAAGAACCTTGAAGCCAAGATGACTCCGATCGAAAAAGAGGCTTCGTGTGCTTTCCTTGATGTGGTTCGTGGGTTTTTAGGCAACCATAAAGCACCAAACTATAAGGAGTTAGTGTCAAACTTGATTAAGTGCTATGGCAAAATGGGGTGCCGTATGTCTTTAAAATTACACTATCTGCATTCACATCTAGACTTTTTTCGTGATAACCTGGGCGATGTGAGTGAAGAACATGGCGAAAGATTCCATCAAGATATTCAAATGATGGAGAAAAGGTACCAGGGCCATTAGGATGCTTTCATGATGGGAGACTACGTATGGTCGCTGATCAGAAAGGATAAGAATGTTCATACGCGGAAGTCGCGTTCTTCAGTGCATTTTTAAGGAACGCACACTGCATAACGAGGCTTGTTATTCTCTTATCGGTTCTCCTCATGATATATATTATATCCTTTGCACCATTTTGGGTTTGTCAAACAATTTTGGCTCAATAAATATTAATTTCCAATAGTGTTTTTATTTTCAGAAAATATTTATGTTAGCCTTCTTTATATACTTTGCCATATGAAAAGTGTGATAACCTATATTTTTGAAACGGTTGATGATAGAGCAAAACCAATATCATTTTTGGAATCAGCGCCCCGAAATCATTAAGAAATGACAGAAAAATCACAATAAACAGAAAATTTTTCAAATTTTGTTACCCAGTGTTATTGCAAGTTTCTCCCCATTTTCTTTTTTCTCCCGATGGGGTTGGGAATCCCTAGGGGGGGAAAGGGAGATGCTACGTCCTCCTTTGACGTTACTGTCAGGGGTTGGCGGAATTTTTCCGTTTTTCCTACCGTTGTAGTGCAACCACCGTACTTATTAAATAAGTTCGTATCTGACAAAGTTACCGGCTGGTTGGTTCTGCTGGTCGAAGACGACACGGGCGCCGAAGGCCTAGGTTCGATTCGAACCTCCCGCGGTTGAAGTTGGGTTAGGAAGGTCACGCCAAACCCTTTCCGCGTGTGGAAATGAAGGCTCCCGCTGTCACCTTTACGTATCTGATTTGAATATTAATTAAAATTATAATAAGTTAATTATC